>LOEQ01002966.1:379909-390531 GCA_001685075.1 Bramus lutescens | reverse complement strand
GGCTCAGTGGTTAAGAGCATTGCCTGCTCTTCCAAAGGTCCTGAGTTCAATTCCCAGCAACCACATGGTGGCACACAACCATCTGTAAAGAGGTCTGGTGCCCTCTTCAGGCCTGCAGACATGCACACAGACAGAATGTTGTATACATAGTAAATATATATCTATATATATATAGATAGATATAGATATATAAAGGGTTTTAAAAAAAGACAAAAAGATACTAAAACAAAACAAAAACAGCACACAAAAAACACAATCTTGTTTTGGGTTGGCCAACTATTCCTGGGCATGGGGCTGCCTGTAGTGTGATTGAGGCACCTGGTGTTACTAGGTTGAAGAACATTGCTTTTCCCTCTCCCAGAAGCTACACATTGCAAACAGCTCCTTGGGCAGAAGTAGGATATTTTGCTTACTTCTTCTCAAGTTGGGATTTTCTCTGCCTTGACTTTGTACTGATCTTGGGCAAACACAGTCTCTGTGAGTTCACATATGAATCACCCTTGTTGTATAATGGAAAACCCACTTTCCTTGGAGTCATCCACCACCTCGGGCTCTTCTTTCCATCCATCTCCTCTTCTGCATAGATCCCTGAGCCTTGACAGAAGGGCTTTGATGACCATATCCTATTTAGGACTGAGTGTTCTCAAGTTTCTCACTCTCTGCATGTTGTCCAGTTATGGGTCTCTGTGTTAATTCCCATTCACCTTTTGAAAGAATATGCTTCTCTGATGAGGGTTGACCAATGCGCTAATATAATGAATTAGCAATACATCATTAGGGGTCATTTTATTGCCATGTTTCTTTAGCAGAATAAATGTATCAGGTTTCCTCCCACAGGGCCAAGAACCTTTCTAGTCTTGGGTTGTTGGCTACTTTAACAGTCTCAGTTATGGGTTCCTACTCAGGGGAAGGCCTCAAATCCAACTGGAAAATGGTTTGATACTCCTGTAACATTGTTCCATTATCTCACAAGTATATTTTATAGACAGGTTTCTAGTCTAGGTTGCCTGTTTTGCAACTGAGTGATGTTGATCATGACTCTTCTCTGGTAGTGTGCACCAGCTTGGTTTTCTCATATTCTATGACTTAAAGTAAGTTTTGTCTTCAATGATAGGACCTCACCATCAGGTTATGGAGAGAAACCAATAGACTTGGCAATAGCCTGGGATGTTTGGGGATATGTTCTATAGGACCCCTTTGGCTAATAATTCACCAAGATTTAGCCTATGTCTGGCAGTGGAGGTTTTACTTGGTGGCATAATATGTCTAGTTGGAGCATTGCCTCCCCACCATTGTATGGTAATTCCATTTAAATTATATATATATATAAACTTTCTAAAACAAAAGTTTTACCATAGGTTTTCCACATGACTTTTCAAAGCACATTTATTATTATTATATTATTATTAATTATCTCTCCCTATATTTCATACTTCACCTTGCCTCCCCATTTAATCTTCCTATTGTAGCTTTTCCTTTGTCACTTTAAAATACTATATCCTATTTCCCTTCCTTTGGAAGATCCATTCCTCCCACCTTGTCCTACATTATTGTAAATGAAAAACACCTATCTAAAGCTTAAAATCCAAAATCCACATAAAAGAGAAAACATGTGATACTTGTCTTTTGGGGTCTAAGTTATGTTTCTAGTTCTATTCATTTACCTACAAATTTAATAATTTCATTTTTCATAATAGCTAAATAATAATCTCATTATATCTAAGTAAGACATTTTCATTTTCCATCCATCAGTTAATGGACATCTAGACTGTTTCCAATTTCTGGCTCTTATGAATAAAGCATCAATGACCATGGGTGAGCGAGTATCTCTGCAGCAATATGTAGAATCTTTGGGTACAGTGTCAGGAGTGGTAGAACCAGCTCTTGTGGTAAATTGATTTGAAGCTTTGTGAGGGACCTGTACACTGCTTTCCACAGAGACTGTGTAACTTTTTACTCCCAGCAGTAATGAAAAAGCATTCCACTTTCCCACATCATCTCAAGCACCTGCTGCCCATTGCATTATTGATCTTGGTCATTCTGACTAGGGTAAGTTGACATTTCAAAGTGCTTAAGGATGTCAAAATTTTTAAGTGTTTATCAGCCATTTGTGTTTCATCTTTTGAGAACTCTCTAAACTGTTTATTTCTGTTTTTCGTTTTTGTTGTTTTCTTAATGCCTAGTGTTATTTTTTCCTTTTCAAGAATAGATTCTTTTCTCACGTAATATATCCTGATTACAGGTTCCCCTCCCTGCCCTCCTTTAAATTTCTCCCTACCTCCCCTCCTATCCAGATCCTCTCCTCTTCTGTCTCTTATTAGAAAAAGAACAGTTTGTTACCGAAGAGGTAACAACCAAACATAATTTTAAAAACATAAATTAATTAAAAAACCCATAACATTAAAGTTGGACAAGGCAAACCGATGGAAATCAAAGGGCCCAAGAAAAGATGGTTTCACACTGAGGAATTCCATAAAAACAGTAAACTGGAAACCATACTAAATACACAGAGGACCTGCGGCAGAGCCCAAGCAGGCTTTGTGCTTGGTACTTCAGTCTCCGTGAGTTCATATGGACTTTGTTTGGTTGATTTAGAGGGCCTTATTTGCTTAGTATCCTTCCTCCCCTCTGACTCACATGCTCTTTCCATCTTCTCTTCTTCAGGGTTCCCTGAGCTCTGAGGGGAAGGATTTGATGGAGACATCCCACATAGGGCTAAGTGTTCTAAGGCCTCTCACTCACTGAGTAATGTCTGGCTGTGGGTCCTGTATTTGTTCCCATCTCTTGCAGGAAGAAGTTTCTCTGATGATGACAAAGCAAAGCACTGGTCTATGAGTATAACAGAATATCATTAGGTGTCATTTTATCACTATGGTTTTTTGTTTGCTTGTTTGTTTTTAAGACTAGTAGTATTTGGTTTTATCCTAGATCCCTGGCTTATTGGGTCTAAGGTCCCACGTATTAATTGTTGATCTCAGTGTCTGGGTTACTGATATTCTATTCAGGAAGTTGTTTCCTGTCCCAATGCATTCAAGGCTCTTTCCCACTTTCTCTTCTGCCAGTTTAACTGTAACTGGATTTATATTGAGGTCTTTGATCCACTTGGACTTGAGTTTGTGTAGAATGATAGATATGGATTTATTTGCCTTCTACATACCCACATCAGTTATGCCAGTACCACTTGTTGAAGATGTTTTCCTTTTTCCATTGTATGATTTTGACGTCTTTGGAAAAAATCAGGTGTTCATATGTTTGCTGATTTACAGTAGGGTCTTCATTTCCATTTTGATTACCCACCTGTCTCTTTTTATGTTGATGTCAAACTGTTTTTATTAGTACAGCTCTATAGTAGAGCTTGAAATCAGGGATGGTGATAGCTCCAGAAGTTCCTTTAGTGTACAGAATAGCTTCAGCTATTCTGGGTTTTATGTTTTTTCCACATGAAGTTGTGTACTGTTCTTTCAAGGTCTGTAAAGAATTGTACTGGAATTTTAATGGGGATTGCAATGAATCTGTAGATTGCTTTGGTAAGATGGCCATTTTTACTTTTAATCTTACTGATCCATGAGCATGGGAGATCTTTCCATCTTCTTATATCTTGCTCAGTTTCTTTCTTCAATGACATGAAGTTCTTGTCATATAGATCTTTAACTTGTTTGGTTAGAGTAATCCCAAGATATTTTATATTATTTGTGGCTATTGTGAAGGATATTGTTTCCCTGGTTTCTTTCATAGCCCATTTTTTTTGTTTATGTATTGGAAGGCCACTGATATTTTTGAGTTAATCTTGTAGCCAGACATTTCACTGGATGTATCTATCAGCTGTAGGAGTTCCCTAGTAGAATCTTAGGGATCTCTTATGTATACTATGATGTCTCTGCAAACAGCAATACTTTGACTTCTTTCTTTCCAATTTGTTTACCCTTGATCTCTTGTTATTGTATTATTGTTCTAGCTAGAACTTCTAGTACTGTATTAAATAGATAGGGAGAGAGTGGATAGCCTTTTCTTGTTTCTGATTTTAGTAAAATTATTTTGAGTTTCTCTCCATTTAATCTGATGTTAACTATTGGCTTGCTCTATATTTCTTTCATTATGTTTAGGTATGTATCTTATATCCCTATATCTCTACAAGACATTTATCATGAAAGGGTGTTGAATTTTGTCAAAGGCTTTTTTGTGACCATCTATTAATATGATAGTAATTTTTTTCTTTCAGTTTGTTTACATGATGGATTAACTTGATAGATTTTCATATGTTGAACCATCCCTGTATATTGATCATGGTGGATGATCTCTTTGATGTGTTCTTGGTTCAGTGTGTGAGTATTTTATTGAGTATTTTTGCATCAATGTTCATGAGGGAAATGGCTCTGCAATTCTCTTTCTTTGGTGAATCTTTGTGTGGTTTGGGTATCATGGTGACTTCAGCCTCATAAAAAGAATTTTGCAATGTTCCTTCTGTTTCTGTTGTTTGCAATAAATAAAGGAATATTGGTATTAGCTCTTCTTTGAAAGTCTGGTGGAATTCTGCACTGAAAACATCTGGCCCTGGGCTTTTTTAAAAAAAGAATTCTGCTTTTAATACTTTTTCTATTTCCTTAAGAATTATAGGTCTATTTAAATTATTTATCTGGTCTTGATTTAATTTTGATATGTGGTACCTAGCAAGAAAACTGAAGAATCTTTTATATTTCCCAATTTTGTGGAGTACAGGTTTTTCAAGTATGACTTAATGATTCTCTGGATTTCCTCAGAGTCTGTCGTGTCTCTCGTACCGTTTCTGATTTGCTAATTTGGATATTTTCTCTGTGTGTGTTGGTTAGTTTGGATAATGGTTTGTCTATCTTGTTGATTTTCTCAAATAACCAACTCTTTGTTTCATTGATTCTCTGCATTGTTCTCTGTTTCTATTTTATTGATTTCAGCCCTTAGTTTAATTATTTCCTGGCATCTACTCCTCCTGGGTGACTTTGCTTCTTTTTGTTGTAGAGGTTTCAGGTGTGCTGTTAACTTGCTTGTGTGAGAGTTCTACAAATTCTTTATGTAGGCACTTAGTGCTATGAACTCTCCTCTTAGAATTGCTTTCACTATGTCCTTTAAGTTTGGGTATGTTGTGTATTCATTTTCATGAATTCTAGAAAGTCTTTAATTCTCTCTTTATTTCTTTCTTGACCCTTGGTGATTCAGTTGAGAATTGTTCAGTTTCCATGACTTTGTAGATTTTGTGTAGTTTGTGTTGCTGTTTAACTCCAACTTTAACACATGGTGGGTGATCTGATAAAACGCAATTTTTTTCATCTGCTGATATTTGTTTTGTGTCCCAAGTATGTGGTTAATTTTAGAGAAGGCTCCATGTGGTTCTGGGAAGAAGGTATATTCTTCTGTGTTTGGTTGAAATGTTTTGCAGGTGTTTGTTAGGTTCACGTGAGTCATAGCATCTATTCCCTGATTTCTCTGCTTAGTTTCTGTCCGGATAAATTGTCCATTGTTGAGAGTGACTGTTAGAGTATGAAAGATCTTTTCATCTTCTGGTGTTTTCCTCAAAATTTTTGTTCAGTGTTTCAAATTTTTTAATTATACAAGTCCTTCATCAATCAGAGCTATCCCAAATTTTTGAGGCTATTGTAAAAGGTGCTATTTCCTTCATTTCCTGATTCTTTCCTAGTATGTTTGTTATTTGCATATAAAAAGACTACCGACTATTTTGTATCCTGTTACTTCAGTGCTCATCAGCTATAGCCACTCCCTTTGAAGCTTTACGGTCTTATATATAAAATCACATTATTTGCAAATAAAGATATTCTGACTTCTCCTTTCATGACTGTATCCCCTTGATCTCTGCCAGTTGTATTATTGTTCTAGCAATAGGACTTCAAGTACTGTATTGATTGAGTATGGAGAAGGCAGACAACTTTGTCTTGTTTCTGGTTTGAATAGAAATATTTTGAGTTTCTCTCCATTTAACTTGACGTTAGCAATGAGCTTGCTATAATGCCTTTATAATATAGACGTATATTCCCTGTCTCTGCAGGACTTTTATCAAAAAGGGATGCTAGGTGTTTTTCTGCATTGAATGAGATGGTCATGTGTCTTTTGTCTTCCAGTCTGTTTATGCGGTGGCTTATGTTTATTGATGTACATATGTTAATGCATGTCTATATCTCTGGAGTGAAGCACACTTGACCATGGTGAGTGATCTTTTTGATGTGGTCTTGGATTCAGTTTGCAAATATTTTACTGAGAAATTTTGCATGTATGTTCATAAGAAATATTGGTCTACAATTTTCTTTCTTTTGTTGGATATTGTCGTTTTGGTATCAGAGTAATTGTGGTTTCATACAAAGAATTAGTAAGTTCCTTCAGTTTCTATATTATAAATTCCTTCAGTTTCTATATTGCAGAACACTTAGAGGAGTATTGGCATTAGTTCTTCAAAAGTCTGCAAACTATACATCTGACAATGAGTTAGTAAGAGTTTGAGAAAAAATTTAAAATGGGGGAGCAAGAAAAATCCAGTTTCAAACAGAGATAATTCATATAAATATTTGTCCAAGGAAGACATACAAATACCTAACAGGTTGATGAAAATAACTCAGTATCTCTTATTATCAGATAAAATCATAAAAAGAACCCTGGAGATGTAGTTCAGCAACATATAAGTTTCTTTTCCTGTTAAAAATGGCTTACAAGAGCAGTTTAAGGGATGGAGGGCTCTATTCTGGCTCACACTTCCACAGTATAGTACATCAGCATGGGGGACATCCTGGTAGTGGTGCTTAAGATAACTTATCACATTGTATCTACAGTCGGGAAGCAGAGGAGATAAATGCTCTGTGCTCATTCTCCTCTTCTCCTTTTCCTGCAGCCTGGGAACAGAGCCCAGGGAATGCCACTGCTTCCAGCTCAGGGAATGCCAGTGCACCGAACCCAAGGAATGCCACTGCGCCCAGCCCAGGGAATGCCACTGCGCCCAGCCCAGGGAATGCCACTGCACCCAGCTCAGGGAATGCCACTGCACCCAGCCCAGGGAATGCCACTGCACCCACCCCAGGGAATTCCACTGCTTCCAGCTTAGGGAATGCCAGTGCACCCACCCCAGGGAATGCCACTGCTCCCACCCCAGGAAATGCTACTGCACCCAGCCCATGGCATCTCCTCTACCTCAATTAACCTGATCAATAACATTCTTCACATGCATGTCCAGAGGCTAATCTAATCTAGCTAATCCCTCTGAGGCATGCCTGCTTTTCTAGGTGATGCTTGGCTGGACAAGATAACAATTAATATAGACTGGCACCGACACAGTGCTCTCACCCAACCAGCATGTGCAAGGCTCTAACCCCGACAATGGAAAACAACAAATAAACAAATTAGCAAAATAAACCAACAATGAGATATAATCTCACTTGCAGTATTAATAATTATTATTTTTCAATAATGATGACAAGTCTTTGCAAGGGTGCGTGGTGTGGGGGTGGCGTCTGGTGGTTGGTGATACAGGTAAGCAGATAAATCACTTGCCCCACAAGCATGAGGATCAGAGTTCAGGTCCCAGAAATCACATAAGTGCTGGATGGGTATGGTAATCTTAGGAAGCAGAAACAAGGGAGTCCCAGAGCAAAATGGCTAATGAGACTTGCCTTATCCTCAAGCCTGGCTTTATTTGAGAGGCCCCACCCCAACAAATAAGGTAGACTAGCAATGGAAGATGGTTCCTGATGTCCGGCCTCTGGCCTCCATATGCATGTGCATACATCCTACATGCATACAAACATGAAAATGGAGAAGTACTAATGACTTTCTGTGTTCTCTGAGTTTTCTGTCTTGCCCGGTTCCCGCAATTGTTAAGTCCCAAAGAAATCACACAGAGGTCTACATTAGTTATAAACTGATTGGCCTAGTATCTCAGGCTTCTTATTAACTCTTACAACTTATATTAGCCCATTATTCATATCTCTGTTAGCCACATGGCTCAGTACCTTTCTTAGCAAGGCAGTTACATCTTGCTTCTTCTGTGGCTGTGCCAGGACTGCGTCCTCTTCCCAGAATTCTCCTGTTCTCATTGACATGCCTCTACTTCCTGTCTGGTTGTCCGGCTTATACTTCCTGCCTGGCTACTGGCCAATCAGTGTTTATTTAAAATATAATNCAGAGGTCTACATTAGTTATAAACTGATTGGCCTAGTATCTCAGGCTTCTTATTAACTCTTACAACTTATATTAGCCCATTATTCATATCTCTGTTAGCCACATGGCTCAGTACCTTTCTTAGCAAGGCAGTTACATCTTGCTTCTTCTGTGGCTGTGCCAGGACTGCGTCCTCTTCCCAGAATTCTCCTGTTCTCATTGACATGCCTCTACTTCCTGTCTGGTTGTCCGGCTTATACTTCCTGCCTGGCTACTGGCCAATCAGTGTTTATTTAAAATATAATTGACAGAATACAGACCATTGTCCCACAGCAAATCTGCTACTTGATACCGATAGAAGTAGAAACTATTGAAAATAACCTGAACCCAGATAGACAAGTAATGTGGGGGCCTATTGGATTTTAGTGGCTTAGAGTAGCATGGTGGTCGGTCACCAGAAGTTGGTAACAGAGCAGAGAAACATAAAGATTGCTTCATCAGTGGGTACTAAGTGATTTATTACAGTATGAAGCTTTGGTGTTCTGCTGCACAATAAAGGAAGTATAGATACTGACAATGTATTGCTTACTTACAAAAAAAGCTACAGGGAAAGATTTTAAAATTTCCTCCATAAAGAAATGCTAACAGAGGTAATAAATGCACCCTTATATGAATGACATAATATATACATGTATCAAAACAGCACATTTTTACCAAATACATTTTTATGTATCAGTTTAAAAAAATAAAACTGATCTTTATTGTAAGTATATATCAGAACACTAAATTGCACCAGCCTAATTAGTTTAATGTTGGTGTCAAAGAACTCATAACTAACTGGTGCTCTGAATGAAGTGAACAGCCATTCAGATTTATCTACAGAAACATTTCAGAAATGACTCATCCTTAACTACTGTCACTCTGTGGAAGATGGTCTGAACAAAGGCTTAGTAACAGTGCATGTGGCATTAACTGCATTATATGCTAAAACAATCCATAAGACACGACTTGGAAATCTCTACTAAATCTTCACTGTAAGTTTCCTTCCTTGATAAGGCAGAGGGAAAAAGAATCTGAAAGCTATATGGGTAAATGTATATTAATGTCATACTTTGCTAGAAAGCAAACTTCATCTTCAACGGGGTCATCTGTAACATGGTGACTTTCTTTGGGGTATGCCGGCTGTGGGGTACTGGGCGGGACAGAAACCCCAACAAGCAGACCCCTTCATGTTACAGTCATCTTTCACATTTGTCAGCTGAAATGCAACTTCAGAAAAGACAAACCACCACGGATCTATTTTCAATCTCACTTAACGACAGATGTGTGGTTTGGGGATTCCTAGGGTAGTTGCAGCTCTGTAGCACATTAGAGCCAATAATAATGGTCTTTGTATATTTTGCCTTGACCTAGTGATCACTTTCAATTACTGTATCTGTTGTCTTTGTATCAGTCTAGTTTCTGATGGCATTGTGATCCCATTATATTGAGGTTATCTGACTAGCTACCCTGATGTTCAGACTGTAAGGTTTTTGGTTATAGGTACCATTTTGTTAGTCTGCTCCTCTGTAAAGACCCTCAGGGACTACTAGTACCCAACAAATATTTGCACATAGGGCTTCCTAACAAACCAACACACTGTTTTCTAGAGTATCTGCATTCTCTTCTGTTTTCACCGCCAACGTGAGTAACCCATTTATGCTGTTCTGTATGCTCAGCGGGTTCTGGAATTGTGGCGATTTTTCATTTTAATTATTTTGGGGACAACATAGTGATATTTCACTGTGGTTTTAATTTTCTTGTCCCTCATGACTAATGATGTTAAACATCTTTTCGTCTGCTTATTTGTCATTCATGTCATTTCACAGGCTTGTTTGTATATCCTCTTTGTTGACATATTTTTTCATGTCTTCTCCTAATCTGATCATTTGTTTTACCATTGAGAGATTTGAATATTCTTTATATATCCTAGATAATACTCCTTTGAGGGATTTGCAATTTAAATTTTTAATAAGACCTTTCAAAGGGAAAACCATTAAAGTTGAAGAGGTTTGACGTATCAGTTTTTCCCTTTACAAATCATTGCAAGACTAAGAATATTTTATCCAGCTCTAGATCCCAAGAGTTTCCCTGGTTTTTACTGAAATGTTGTATAGTTTGACATTTAACTTTTACGGTATTAGACCAATGCTTCTTAATTCTCTTTGGTATATCATCGTTACTCTTCCCAGTAACGTGTTGAGTATGTCTTTCCTCCATGAAATTGTGCTTGTAGTCTACACTACATACCAACCACAAACCAGCTCAACAGGGGGCGGAGAGAAGGCCCAGAGGTTAAGAGCTGAGCTTGGCTTCCAGCACTCACATCAGTGACTCATAACTGCTTGTATGCCTAGCTCCAGGGCAATCTGATACCTCCAGCCTACATTGGAGCATACATACCACATGCAAACACACACACACACACACACACACACACACACAATTTTAAA
>LOEQ01002966.1:356382-377374 GCA_001685075.1 Bramus lutescens | reverse complement strand
TGTGTGTGTATGTGTGTGTGTGAAATAAAACATATGTGACATGCATTCAAAAGGGAAGCTACAGGGGATATTAAAGGAACTAGAGTAGGTCAAGAGAATGGAGAAGACGGGAGGAAGAGAATCAGTAAAAACAAATTTTGCTTGAAAATGTCAAAATGAAACCTTGTATTGTATATGCCAATAAAGTTTTTATAAAATATGTAACAGATTTTTTTAGCACAGTCTTTAAGTTAATCAATGGTCTTTTCTCTTTACTATTAGAGTCACTTTGGAATTAGACCCAAGGCTGAGAAAACACAGGAAGTTTTCTTTCTATGTGATGAAGACCAATTCAAACTATTATGAGATACTTATCCTTCTTTTCGTGAATGATAGCTATAATTTGTGTGTGTGTGTGGCTTTCAAAAACACAGAACCTCTCAGGAGCATTTCTAAGTTCTCAGAAGAATTGAGTAGCCAGCATGGAGCTCCTGGGGCTTACTTCCCTCTGGTCCCAGATTTCACAGTTATCAACATCATAAAGTAGAACAATACCTTCACAACTGATAGGACCAGACTAGAATATTATCACTAGATTCCACAGCTTTCATTACTATTTTCTCCCTGTGTTGTACAACGCCTATGAGTCTTGCTAAATACACAAAGGGATTAATCCACTCTCTAGAGTATTGTGCAAAATAAATTTTAAAAGAAAGTATTTTAAAGGGACTTTATGTTTTGAAAAATATTCTGTTCTAATTTAAAGGTAAAGTATTATACAGTCCATACTTATCACACTTCTATATATGGTTGTCATAGTAATACAAGTAAATATTATTTTTATATAAAACATCTGAAGATAATTGTCTTTGCTGCTGTTCTATTGATATGAAGAGAACACATGACTGTGGACACTCTTATAAAGGAAAGCATTTAGCTGAGGCTTGATTTAAGTTTTAGAGGTTTAGCCTATCATCATCATAGTGGGGAGCATGGTGGCATGCAGGTAGACATGATGCTAGAGAAGTAGAGGAGAGTTCTGCATCTGTATCTATAGGCAGCAGGAATAGAGAGACTCTGGGTTTGGAATGGCCTTTTTGAAACCTCACAACCCACCCACAGTAACACCTTTCCTCCAACAAGGCTACCCCTTCTAACCTTTTCAGATAGTGCCCTGGTGACCAAGTATTCAAATCTGTGAGCCTATGGGAACCAATCTCATTCAAATCACCACAGTAATTTTAAATGCTCCCTGGGATGAAACATTACTCTGTGAACCAGTAGAAGTGCTCATGCAAATAAAGTCATGTAAGTCCTGGAAGTTAAAGCACGGTTTAGTTGTATTGGTATTATTTTATCTAATTATACATGACGGTTACAGAAAGCACCTAACTCAGTATTATTCTTTGGTAGAATTTATAAGCTCAACAGAATGTACTACTTCAATGAAAAGTTTTGAAAGTGTATAGAGAAATACAGTCAGCAGATTTTATTTCCATATAATCAGGCTGCTGGCTAAGTCCTTGAGAGAACTCTCATAGCACTTGAACTTAGAGTCAGGTATACTGTGCCTGCAATCAATGCTATTAAGGCACAGCTTTGATAAACTACCTTGGACATTGTCAACTATGGACTAAGCTGTGTTTTACTATTTGGAATGGAGAATATTTGTAACAGTATGATATTGTGATGGCTTTCGACATGATGCCAGGGACACAAACAATATTATTCCTCCCAGCACAGAACAGCAGCCACAGGAACAAAACAATAATGTATTTTACTAAGTTCCTATTATGTGTGAGGTGCTACGCACACCAGTAGGCACATACTTATATATCAAAAGACCTTTGTTCTCTTTAGGTTGGAAAGGCATGCTATTTTCAGGTATTTGTGATGGGAACACGTGCAGAGTCAGTGTTAAGAGGCTAAGACGGCCTCCTGGGTGACCAACATGACTGTTAAACGGTAAGTGAGTCCTTCCGGGCAGGCACAGAAAGAGCATCTGAGGCATAAGGAACAGTATGTGAGTATGTGTAGATTTTAGGCAGAAAACTGTGGTGCCTGGATACACCCTCGCCAATGCTCAGTTTACTACAATACCGGAGACTGAGGCACAAGAAATGAGAACAGGAGCATAAGTGGAGGTAAGAACGAGGCTGGTCCATCCTTGAGCCATTTGGATGGGCATGGAGAGAGAACTGGGTTTATTTTAAAGGGGAAAAATTTGCATGACATTTTATTTTTGGAATGTGCAAAAAAGGAGAGAGAAGGGAGGCATCCCAGGGAAGTATTATGAGCCAATAAGAAGTGGCCAGATACAATAAAAATATATTGTATTCATGTATGCAATTATCAAGGAATAAATGAAAATACATGCATTTAAAAAATAACAACCATAGGGAAACAGGGAGAAGATTCATATGTTGTCATTAACCAAGGGAGTGTAGGTGAGGGTTGTCAGGGGAGCCCATGAAGGCAAAGGGATACCTTTGGCTTTGGACCAGTTGATGTGGAAACATCTAACAAATAACTACCAGTCAGATCAGTTCACTTTGCATCTTAGCAGAGACTTCTCTAGAATTATTTATCTTTCTAAAATTAGATTCTAGCCTGAATCCATGGAACAATAAAAAGGAGAATCAACGTGATCCTTAGGTATTAAAATTAGCAGACTGTGGCTTAGGAGTCACTGTGACTCAATTGAATAAGAAAATGTCTCTAAGTATTGAAAGTCAGAAAGAATTAATATGTAATTATCCATATATGTTTATATATATTTGAACTTAAATTGTATGTATGTGTGAAGTTCAGTAAAATTAATACTTAGTGAAAGACTCTGTCTACCATCATCCTGCAAGGAACTGAGAATTCAAAACACTGCACATGGCAGATGCAGGAATTTCATGCTTTTCTTTTGAAATAAATAAAATGAAAAAAAGAAAGAAAATTAAATGTACAGTTAAACTTCCAATAAAGGAAAATATTTGCCAAGACTGAAGTCAAAACTCAAAGCTTGATCGAAGACTGGAACTTGAGCATGTTTTACCTGAAGGGGTACTTTTTGTCACTAAGACTGGGAAGGAGGCTGACACTTAGATGTTCTCTGGAGAAAGTGAGGTCAGACTCAAGCATAACAGGCTGTTACAAACAGAGCTTTCTGCATGAACCTGGTGCTACACACCACAAAAACCAGACTTACAAATATTTACTCAACAGTTATTATCCTAAATGACTCATAAGTAATTATAATCACAAACTTATAATGTATGCAAATGAGAGCTCCATATACAAACTACCAGAGAAGCCCTGAAGCTCAAAGTGAAAAAGTGGGATGTAAATAGGTCTTTGCTTCTTAAAAAATGTGTATTGTTCCCAGGAGGAAGGCACCCTAAAGATGGTTCCATAGCTCATTGTACATGGGACTTAAAACACACACACACACACACACACACACACACACCCTTCACTGAGAAGTATCCCTGAAAGATGACAAAAACCCAGTGAGGTAATATTGCCACTGTGCTGGAATCAAGAAAAGAAAATCAAATCATGAGAGTATTTTTAGGACCAATTCAGAAGTAAATTCTTACTTGTTTTCAGAAGCTAGACTGAGAGAACAAGGAAGGCATAGACTTTGAGGCAGTGTGCTTTAAGAGAGAGAGATTTTTAACTGTGCTTACATCCATGCAAACAAGAACAAAAGTTATGAGGAAGGTGTAAATACATTTGAAAACTGTGGAGGGGGGATCTGTGTTCAAATATCTCTGAGGAAATAGTGTATGAGTAGAGAAATTAGCTTTACAGAGCAACAGAACTTTTGCAAAGAGATGAACACAAATGAGGATAGGTTGGCAGGGGTACAAAGAAATAGTGCTTTCCAATATCATAACATTGTCACACCTAATCCTGGCCCCACTGGTGACATTAAGTTACATCTGCTAATCTTAGAGAGGCTAAAACTTATCAAGCACACAAAGAAGCATCAAGACACAACCTCTAATGAGAAAATGATCGACAGAAACAGATCCAGAATTGGAAGCAGTAAGTATTAGTAGGAGTTGGGTTTAAACAACAGCAGTTCCTATACTTGAGAAACAGAGGAAAGGGTGAGCAGGGTAGGCAGAAGCATGAGCAATTAAGTAACAAGCACACAACATGTTGCCTGTATGGTTTTAACAGTAGGCAATAGGAGACAAATGATCCTAAAAATAGAGCAATCACAACTATTCAAAATAAAAGAGCAAGTAATAGAAAAATGGCGAGTACAGCAAGCTACAAGATACCATCAGAGTCTGGCATGTGTGCAACTAGGAAATAGCGGTTGAAAATATTCAAACTTGTTACAAAGAATAAACCTGCATATAGGACACTAAGCAGTAAATGATCCTGGCAACTAAATGCTGAGTGTAACATGGAGAAAAATAATTATAGCCAAGTGCATTATAATCAAATTGCTTTGAAGCACAGATAAAGATAAAATGTTGGCTGTGGCTACAGGAAGGAGGAGAGCGGTAGGATGTAAAAGACTTCCGCCAGACAGACGCATAAGATGTGAATGTGGCTCGTTTCTCTGTCCCAATAATGCAAGACAGAATACAGTGAATTCTCCTACATTGTTTACAAAAAAAAAAAAGCATCCATTGACTTGGAATATTACCAAGTGGAAATCATGTTTTAAAAACAGGACAAAATAACAAATGTATTTAGGTATACTAAAGCTCCAACATTTATTAGTGAACTATCTGTCAAGAGGAAGGTTGTGAAAGATGAAGTCCTTCAGGCCCACTGAAAATACTGCAAAATGAAAACCCGAACTTACAATAAGGCTGAGCTGAACCAAAAATGGACTGCACACAATTAAACTCTGTCTGCTTATGGCGACACTCAGTAGCCATAATTGGCTGCTGAAAACAAAAACACTTGCTTGAAGGAAGATAAGGCCTACAAGGCCAAGAGATGAGCCAACCTGGAGTTTGCCTGAGGGCAGGCCTAGAAACAAGCACTGTCAGAGGTCCTGATAATGCCTAACCAATGAGGGGTGACCACACGATGCTGCCTGTATAGTGTACTGGCTGTCAGAAAAAAATATGTTTACTTATGGTCAGCTCTATGTATCCCATCTTTAACTGTTCGGCAACTAATTTCTTTAGGATTGACAGCTTGGGTTCAATTATAGGCCACTCTTCTACCCAGACATCTTGATTTGAGAACCATGTCATTGGAATGGGGCTAGGAGACTTGATCACATGGTGGATTTCTTAGGGGCTGCTGTTATCATATGTTTGCTTGCTTATGCAATTTGACCCTTACAATTTAAGGTACTTACCCAGAGAGTTTGATTTAAACTGATGTCTTGTTATATTCTTAATTCATTTTTTATTCCAACCTTTCTATTTCAGACTAAGTAATTTGTGAGTGTCTGTGTCCATGAGTGTGTGCACGCGTGCACATATGACCACATACATGTGGTGGACAGATGTCAGCACCAGTTGTCTTCTCCAGTTGCTCTCCATCTTATTTTTGAGATATGGTCTTTTATCAAACCACTACCTTCTAATTCATCTCTCCAGCCTTGAGTATTAATTAGGATTTTATCTATAAAAATTTGTTTACAACTATAGTTTTTGTGTGAATTGAACAGCTAATAGCTTTGGTTTAATATACTGGAATGTATTCCCAGAATGATATCAAGGAGCAAGACACTGTCATACAAGAACAGACTACCAGAATCAGAAAGCCACTGTAAAACCCTATACAGTCTTCATCTGATGCTATGAAGCTGGGGGAGGGCTTAGAGTGCAGCTTGACATGTCACATTAAGGATGTTGCTTAATAACTTTTCACAAGCCGATTCTGACTTTCAGAAATGAAATGAAAATGACACAATTATCAGTCTGAAGATCAACACTGCAGCTCTTTTGAGGATACTCAGTGATGTCACTGCAAAATCCATTTCACTCAGGAGACTTGAAAACCAATTTTAGGGGTTCAGGTCACAACAGGTCAACAGGTCTCTAGATTTAAGAGAGTTAACTCTACGTTGATGGCAGAGGGAGAAGAGGATATAGAAAGAAATTCAGAGTTTTACCCATAACACAGGCATTTTGTACATCTCCTGAGAGTCAAGAGGAGTCTTTAAAATTATCAGGGAAAGGTGTTTTCTTCTCATCAACCCAGCTTGGGAGACACTTTGTTAATGACCCGTGTTCCTTCCCCACAGAACAATCAAGTGTTCTGTATGCTAACAACATATCTATTAAATAAGCAAAATCATTCTGGATTTTTATAAAACTTGATAAAGAATAGTATTTCAAACTATACAATCACCAGAAGTGTGTGGCATTTTGGCAACTGTATTTGTGATGACTGAACCATTCATCTCTTGATCCCTGCAACTTCTCCTTCTTAAGAATGAGCTCTATTCTCAATAATATGGAGAATCAGGGAACACTCTCGATGCAGAGCAACCACAGAGATCGTGAAAATGTTATTTTTCTCACCAAGGAAAATCAAAATGCATTAGTAAAAGTTAAAACATACTTAAGAAAGTGTTTATTTAAACAACAACAAAAAACACCCTTAAATATTAGCACAATTTGGAGCAACTCTATATAGGAATAGAACACAATTTTGTATAAATAACTTCTGTTCTTAATGGCTTAATGGCCAAAGTATTAGAATCATAAAGAAAATAAACACTTAGTAAATTTCCAGTTTTATTAGAGATGAGCATTTTTTGATAATAATTTGAACAGTGTATATTGGTTTTCAAGCCTTGGGTTATTTACAGCAGTAAATAGTTTTAAATTTAGTTAAACACAAAGGTCTGTTTTTCACCATTGATAGTGTCAGAAGGGAAAGAAAGAGACAAAATTCTGATTAGAAAAAATAAAATTTTATATTTATAACAACAGAAGCACACTATAGAGAAAATAAGACATACATATGTCTATAATTAATAGTGTTGCTGAAAAGTCAATCCCCCTACTATAGCACAAATGCAATTTAGTTGATCATAGATCCATCAGGATACCCACAAGTATCTCCTAAGAAAGACTGGAAGCCCAGAGCTGAATGAGGACTTTACAAATATAAGCATCTTTGTGTCATCTTTGCGTAGTTTTTTTTTTAACAAAATCTATAGCTTGCTTTCACCTTTTTTGCTAACAAGGTGAGGAAATGGTTCACAATATACTCTTTTTCATTTGCTACAAGGTCTCCTTGATTTCCATATAAACAGTCAACAACTTTTAAATTCTTTCTGGTTTTGTTCTGGGAAATTATTTGCTTATGAGTCATTATGCAAATATATAGAGAAACAGATATAATAACATATATATTATATACATAGAGATAGAAAGATGACAAGTTGATTGTAAATAGATAACAAATGGTAGATGACAAAATATTGGCTGACTTTCAGTCACAAACATCAAGAAATGGAGCAGGTCATTTCATTGGTTGACATAAAAAGTTATATGTCTATCTTATACAAAATATTGAGCCAGTTATCATTTCTTAAGGCATAAAACGCTAGCCATCAAATATCACCAATGAAAGCTGGTTGGAACAGTTGAAACAGCAGCTTATTTGTAACAATTAGTTTTATCTTTTTTTACATTTGAGTATTTTTTGATTGTTTGACAGATTCATACATTTGAATTAGTCGTTCTCACCATTCATCTCCCTCTCTCGCTGACACCTTTCTCAACAAGTCACCATTTGACTTTCAGGTCTTTTGTTGTTGTTCAATTAGTTCCCTGCCTGAGCATGGGTGTGAGTAATGTCCCAGAGCAAGGGCAAGTCACAAGTGGCTACAACACCAAAGAAAATGATACCTACTCCCCAACAATCAATAAATGCCAGTAGTCCTCAGGGAAGTGTGGGACCACAAGAGTCAACACCTTTTATAGACATCATGCAAAATATTAATTTCTCATAGAAATTTTCCACATAGAATTATTTATAAAACAGTTTCTCAAGATAACTTGTATTATGAATGTTGAATTTTCAATAAACACCTACAGTAGAGGAGGTTGTTTTGGGATTCAAGGTCCTCTCCTTTATGATCTTAATAAATTTTCAATTTCATATTACTTTTTCTACAGGAATGATTTTTCACTGCCGCAATGAGGCCATTTGCATCTGTTTGCCATGCATATTCTCTTTCAAAGTCATACTGAGCATTAGTGGTATTCGGGTCACTGGAACCATAGTTTCCAAGAAGGTATAAAACACAGTTGCGTAATGGAATATACAACAAAGGGGATTTATTCAAGAGTAATACATGGTAAAGCCCACCGTGATCAACAGCATCATGGAGAAGCCAAAATTAAAGCTAAAGGAAAATGGGTGTTTTGGTCACATTAGCTAGCCTAACACTGTGTCTCCAGTGCAAAGTTATACAGTACAGAACTTTACTTGAGAAAAGTCAACTCCGTATAGAGTGGTCTTGAGGGAGTCTTCTGAAAGCAATGAGGCAGTGGGTTTCAGGTCCTGTACCACACTGGGCTGTAAAGAGCTCCTGTTCAGGGACCATCGAAGGCTCACTGACACCCTTCCTGACCTCCGTCACTCTTCCTAGATTTGCCAAGAAGGGCATGTGATCCTTTGTGTTTAGGTCTTCCCGTGTGTGTAAATGCATTTCCATATATAGAGAAGACCGTGTGTCAAACTTCCGTGCACCAAATAGTATCTAGATAATTTGTCATTTAGATAAAAGATGATTAACTCTTAACACACTGATTCAATTAATATTAATGACAAGTTGCTGATAATGAGCAATCCAACAGATTTCTCTATTAATAACTCATTTAAAAGCAGTGAAAGTTACTAATTAATGCTTTTTAAATTATTATCAGTTGCTCAATGCTAAATAGACATAACCTCTGAAGAACTGGGAGAGGCAGTTATCCTCTTGTTCAATTCTTTTTAACAAATTATGAAATTTTAAACCAGAACCTAGGAGATGCTCTTGCCAATCATGTAGGGTTGTTTTGACAAGTTATTATGTCTACAATAAAGGTTTAGAAATTATAAGCTTAAAACAGTTGAACTTTCAATAGTGAGTTATGATTTGTGTTGTAAGAATATTGTCTTCCTGTATGGGCTGGGTACCTGAAAGGCAGATGACAATATTTTATTCCATAAGGTGTTAATATGATACCTCATTCCTGGGTAATCTTTCTATAAAAGTGAGTGTCATGAGCCTGTGGGCACCATGTTGCCTCTGATTAGAATTTCAGGATCTCTGCATCTGATAGCTGACCATTTTAGACTTGTATTTGTCATGTGTATTGTTCACACTCCCAAAACAAGGAAAACGCTGACTAAATCATCTCTACCCTTTAGCAGCTGTGAATCTCAAGCAGGCAGCATTTGAGCTGTGAGATGACTGGGGATCACAGAGAACTCTAGGTAGCACAAAAGGCTCAAGAAAATACACCATTCCTGAAGTCTACAGCGAAGGAACATCTGAGAGAAATGCCTACTGCTTCTTAAGGAAGCGAAGATGTTCAGAGACAGTGTCTGCTGGTTGCCACACCGTCTGAAAGGACTATGGAGTAGTAGTCCCTACAATTACAAAGGAAGCAGAATCAAAGTCAAATCATAAGTGAACGATTTGTCACATGATCACATAACCTGGTTACATGCAGGCAGCTGGCACAGGATATTCTGGTTGAAATATGTTCAAAACAGATTAAGGGCTTACAGCCTGTCGGGAAGTTCACTTCCTTAAATTTGCATGTTTACTAAGCACTTGACTTGGCTTGAAAAGCCTGTGCCCTTGATGAGGAGATAAAAACCACAGTCAAAGAATGGCCTGGAAACAGTTGATAGGAAATCAGGAGCATCTTCCTCAGCGTTTTAACGAAGGATAAGTCATAGGTCTTCCTCCTGGTCTCACTGGGACTCTGAGGACATCCAAATGAAAATAAACAAGAAGAAAGACCAGGGATGAGCCTCCTATAAATGAAGAACATAATAACAATAATAAATAGGAACCCACTCATATATATTATTTGACTAAAAGTAACCTTGAAAAGACAATCAGGAATAAAAAGTCATAGAAAAATAATGAGGCTGATCGTCCTTAGACAGCAGACTGAGTGATGTGATGGTCCCAAGAATCTACTGTGAACATGCAGGGTGCAATTCCTTCATAACAAAATCTTTGATTATCCTTTGCAACTTTGCCAAGTACAAATAGTTTAAGTAATCTCTTAAATATTTGTTTTATGGTTTCTATTTACGTGTGTGTGTGTGTGTGTGTGTGTGTGTGTGTGTATTCACACGAGTGCAGGTTTCCATGGAGGCCAAAACAGGGTATCTGATACCCTGGAACTGGAATTACAGGCAATTGTACACCACCTGGCATGGGTATGGGGCGCCAATTTCCCAATCTCTGGAAGAGCAGTATATGTTCATAGCCACTGAGCCATCTCTTCACCCCCAACTGAAGTAACCTTTGTTTCTGGGGACACAAAAGTAACCTAGGGACCTGTCACATGGGAAGCAGAGGCAATAGCCTTTGGGGGACTCTGCCGTTCCCACCTTACACACCGGTTAGCTTCTCTCTACAGGAGACAGAGGCTTAAGTTCTTAGACACAATGCCTAAAGACAACATGATATTTGGAAACTCCCCCGACATGGGCTCCATTAGGCTCTAGGCCTCTGGATATCACCATGCAGACATTCATTTTCCCACAGCAGAAAAAGCAAGGTCACCCACTGGGCCAGTTCCCATGGGAGAGTTTGACAGAGGCCAGAGAGAGGACACAGTTGAATGTGATTATGTTGTTCCCAGGGCAAAGGACTGCGAGTCAAAATGAAAGCAGTGCACCTGCTGGGTTTCATTTAGTCGCCCAAGAAGGGCTTACTTGTATTTCTTTCCAGTGTTAACCCAGGTTAACCAAAGTGACAGCCTTCTTCAAAACCATCCTCGCTCCCTTTCTATTACTAATGTGATTAGTTGTATTGTTATAATCTGACGCGAATAACAATAACCCTACTGGCAAAAGTCCCCAAACCATATTTGACTATAGATATAAAGTTGGTTCCCACTGAGTAACTTCGGAAATTAAAAACACTAAATCTACGATTTTCTCCACCGGGACCTAATCCAGTCCAATTTAGAGGCTGAGGATTTATAAAAGCCTCCTCTGAAAGAAACGGGGAAATGTCAGCTACAATTTCTTGCGAGAGTTGAATTGAATCTATTAACCTTGCCCAGAGAATATAATGTTACAGTTATCTCATTTACAATGTTATTGTATATGATTTATGGCCACGGTATCAAGCCTCAAACTAGGTTTTGTAGTTTTAAGTTAAATTTACATGTCTGTAATATGAATGGCTATTTTTCTTATTCAGATAAAAAGATATTAAAAAGTGATTTATAACATTTCAGTTGGGTGGGAATATACAGTATGACTTAGTCTACTGAGGGGGAAAACATTAGTTAGACAGCTGTTATGAATATGTATGCTCACACTGCTTAATGCTTCCTGCCTTTTAATGTATGCCTGGTTATCAGCCACTAGACATCTTTTGAATTGCATTATATTTAGACTACAATGGGGCACAAATCTATATGAAAATCAGATTTGAAAGAACAACCAAAGGGACAAGAAGAAAATATATCTTCCATGCAGTTCACCTCAGATCACAAACGTGACAACTCACTTAGGCAATTGGCCTGACCTAACTCCATGTACCACAGTAGGCTTCACGATGTCACAAAGAAGCCACCCTGACAATGTCACTGTTATGGAAACCCAAGAGAGTCTGTGGAAGCTTGAGACTGGGGCTGCTGTGATGCACTGGAAATGGTTGTTACAATGGTACTTCAAAGACACCATGACCTGCTGTTGCTGCTCGTCACTAACAGACCCGAGGATTTAGCAATCACCGGGACTAGCCATTACACTACGCTAGTGTGCTGCAGAGTGTAACTGAGGGCAGTGTTACCCTGGGTGTCCTCTACACAAATCATGTGACATTCTCAAGTGTGTTCAAGTTATAGGACATGAAATGAATTTCAAACGTTCAGTGCAATTCGAAACGAAACCTTTGCTTCTTGTCCTTCCCATTGGCAATGAGTATACATCGTGGCTGTGGGAAGAGTTGTGTATGCAGCATCTCCGATGTGTCTTATTTGGAATCATTAACAATGAATGATGCATTCTGCATGGCCATATTTGGACCTTGAGAGCCTGTTTGGAGGATCTAATGGGAGTGCAACCACCCGTACACTCTCACTGAAGCAGGCATTCCGCTACCGTGAAAGGTCACCCTTTTCCACAGAGCACTCCGCTTCCAGAAGGACACACATGGGACAATAAGAAAGGGAGCAGACACCCAAATAACCAGACTTATCAGCCTTTTCAACTGTGGCAGTCAGTGAGGTGCCAGACAGGAAGCCAAAGTCGTGATTTTGCACAAGAGAGGGATCAATTCTTCTCAGGAACCTGGAGTGTGAGACAGACACAAAAATGTGCTGCCTTTCGTCTTTCTGTTCTGAAATCGTGGCATCCCCAGAGTCACAGTGGGAATGAGCCAGCCATATTGTCATGCTCAGGGTCACCCACAAAATTATCCCCATTTTGCAGATGCAGCCAGGAAGGAAGATGAAAGGCATGACTTTAGAGTGTGCTCATGATCTACATAGACTCGGGTAAGGACATGTGCTGACACCACTCTTTGAATATGTCTAGCGCATCACCAATGCCCTGAAGGAGAGGACTAGTCATGTTTTCTAAAAGCAATGGTTCTGACGGTATTGCGTAAGCATGAGATGTCATGTAAAAAGACGATTGCGTTATTGTTTAGAATTTACAGATTTTAATTTTAATATGTCATTATATACAGTGTCATATACATTGGTAAGTATCATCTTGCCCGGTTGATTGTCTTCATCATATTTTATGCCTTTTTCTAAAGCACAGATTTCTTGACACGACTATAAGCATTCTCCTTCCTCCCCATTTGTGTCGATCTGGCTTCTGTTTACACAGTCCTGCTTTGTGCCCCTTGCCATCTGTTCACCTGAGCTGCATGTTCACAGCATAGCATGAGGTGTTACTTCTTAACTCACTCTAGCATCAACTTTTAGTGAAGGATGCAATATGATTAGAGTCACTGCAAGCACTGCAACACATTATTTTATTGTTCCTATCACGTGTTCATGTTTATCATATTTCCCTTTTTATTTATTTCTAAGTCAGTTGATGGCAACTCCCTGCCATTTATTTTATCCTCCTCTTATTGACTCAGAAGTTTAGCTATGGCTTGGTTTTGTTTTCTTTTTATTTAAATTGGGAGTGTTTTCCTTTTCTTTTACTGTCTCATATGGCAATATGAGGTAAGTGCTCTATTAGCATGTTAATTTTCTCTCTTAACAAAAAAGTCAGGTCTGTACACTGAAACTTCTAGATTCCCCTGGAGCTAGAGGTGGTGCATAAGATGTCAAGAGAGACCATTGTGTTCTGCGAATGTCTTTGAAAGGAACCAGTTTAGTTGGAAATGATGCTCTCTGCCTCTCTTCATGTTCATGCCCTCACCTCCTGGGATGTCTGCGCCCCAAAAATCATTCAGAAGCATGGGGTATATCTGTAAATCCTCACACGCTATGTACGGCAGAACCAAAGGATGGAGTATATGTGGGTCCTGAAGATGGAGTGTGATTTGTCAGGGCAGTCTTGGAAATTGCGGGACTTTTGTGGAAAAGAGAAAGTAAGCAAGACAGGTTTGTTGAATGAGTAGGTTTTATGAATGGAGGCCTCTCTGGTGTACGTGCATTGGCTATTCCATGATCTCCATTGACTGAGGTTTTCTTGCTCCAAGTGATACTGCTTGTGCTGTTGCATTTCGTTCCTTACATTTTTTTTATCTTTCCTGGATCTCCCCTCCCCTGCAAAAAAAAAAATACTGTACAATTGGACTACCTCTATAACTCAGCTCTGCGGCCTCATTGCCAAAGGCTTTTCAACTTGCTCGTGCCCATTCTTCTTTCCACATCCTTCCTGAAAAATCATCAAAAGTTTTCTTAGACAAGTTTTATTTACAGGAGGTTGTTTCGAACACGCATCATCCAGTTATCAATGGCTCGCAAGACCAAACCGCTGCTCTCCTCCCCCTCTCCCCCTTCCTCGTCCTCATCATCTGCTCATGTATCTATTCTGAAGGGACTTATCCTTTTGCAGATGGAGTGGTTGAGCAATAAGCCTTGACATCTTGCATGGCCACAAGTAATTTCCCTTCATGTGGATAGATTCGTGATTGATTGCAATTTAAATCCGAGGCTCGTGGATTTCAGCTCCCATTTCTCAACGTCTACAGATGCTTGCCACAGCCTTCCAGGTTTGAGGGCCAGAAGTGGCATTTAGTGTCCTTTGTTCACTTTTAAAACTCCTGTTGTTGTTTGTACTGTTACGTATTGGTTGTCACTTTCTGTTTTTAAATGACTTTAGATTTACTATCTTTATGTATCTCTATGTAATACCAACTTAAAACTTTAAAGATGCTTCCATTTACTTTATAGCTTTTATTATCTCTATATTTTAACAACTTTCCTTGCATGTGATGATTTTTTCCAAATACATAATTTGGAAAACTTTTCTGCGGTTTACCTATAATCTTCGGGTGTACTCTCCTGTTTCTGTATAGGTACATAGAAGCTGAAACTGGCTTGACCTGCCACTGGCTTACACTGTGGAACAGTGGATCCAGGTGGGAATAATCAGAAGGAAAGGAGATGCTTTATTCTGGACCATATGATGGCAACACAGTCTGTTTTCTCTCTTATTTCCAATATTTTACTCATTGGATAGGCATTTTGCTGGTATTACTCATTTATGGAATAGGAATAGAGCTGCTAGGGTCTGGTTACTGTACGTTTAAACTCCCAGTCGATCCGTTTTTCTCCTGTATCTGATCCACACTTCCTGCAATGCCTGAGTTCCTGGTCTGTCCTTCTCCCACTCTCTCCAGAGGAGAGTACTTTATCTCCCTCAGATAATATTCACTTTCTCTCTTTGTATTAAGGCAAATGCAAACAGGCTCTCTACAAGTAGGAAATTTGTAAACTAAGCTCAAATTTAGATTATTCAATAGGATGTGTGGTTACTTTGTTTTGATTTGGCAAAATTTCTCATTTGCTACTTGGAAGCTACCTACATGATATATTTTATTCTAAGTATGCATGTTAGGGGTTATGAGTTTCATAGAAAGGGCTTAGATGATTTACAAAGGTACACTGTATTACAAAGTAGGCCAATAATTATTTGAATGTTTTATCCAGAAATAATTTAATAATTGAAAATTTAGAAAATTAAATTTTGTAAATAGTAACTAAAGGCAACAATTTTTTAACTTTCTTTTTATTAATTCTTGTGTCTTTTATATCATGAATCTTGATCCTCTTCATTTCCCCATCCCTTTGTATCTGCCTTCTGACCTTGCAACATCCCTTACAAAATTAAATAAAATACAATTTAAGAGAAAAAAGGAAAAGTCAGCCTCATCATGGAAGCTATAGTCATGCAGTAAACTCTTTTATCCAGAAACCTTCACTTGCAAGTGATCATTGCAAAGAGTCACTGGTCTGGTCCAAGGCCTCTGGTTTCTGCTACTCTATCGATGCTGGGTCCTTACTGGGACTCCTCTTGGATATCCTGTTGTTGCCCTGTGTCGTGGGAATCCTGCAACTTTGGGTCTACAAGACCAGCCCCCTCATGCCATCAGATCACAGACAGGGTGGATGTTGGGGTGGGCCAACTCATAACCCTGATTCTGGCCCTGGGTAGTTGCAGGGCTGGTCAGCCTGCCAGCTCTCCTGTCTTCGCCATCATGGTGAGCTCTGGCTAGTTTACCCCCCTGCAGCTGGGCCGGTTCTCCTGTTTTCGCTCTCTCAAGGTTGTCTTTTCCACACCCACACCATCGGGGTCAGCTCTATTGTGCTGCCCAGGTGAGGTACAGGGGCCACTCTCCTGAATGCTGTAGCTGATAAGGGACAAGGACAGCTCTCCACCATCACAGGTGTGTGGGGGGGATCTCTCACCACCATATGGCCAATGACGGGTGGGGCCAGACCTCCTCACTCATGCTCTGGGGCCATTTTCCTGGCACCCCTGTCAGGAGGTAAGGTGGAGAGTCAGCTCCCTCGGTCACCAATAGTGGTAGGGAGAAGTAGAGGAGAGCATCTTTCCCTTGCCCTCACCACCACAAGGCAGAGGAAGGGTATGTGGCCATCTATCCCAGTCACACCTTTAGGACCAGCTCACCAGTACCTACAGGGTCAGCTCTACTGTGCTGCCCTGGTGAAGAGCAAGGCACATGTTCCTGACTGCTATAGTTGGTAAGAGAGGGAGGGTCAGCTCCTTCATCCGACACAGGTGACAAGGGGCAAGGGGCATCTCTTCCCTGCCCATGCCCCCACATCAGACTAGTAGTGGGGACAGCTCTCTCAGGCTCACAACTTCAGGGCTGGCTCACCCCCACCTCCGTCAACAGGGTTGGCTCTACTAATTTGCCTGGATGAGGTGCAGGGACTGCTTTCCTGAGTGAAAACAACAATTCTTTAAACTAAAGTTTCCAGTACATGATGGAGTTTTATATAGGCATTAAGAAGAAACAATTGTGTCATTTCTCAAGAAATTGAAAGCAATTGGATATTATCATATTAAGCAACAAAATAAATTTGGTTCAGAAATATAAATATCACATTTTCTTTTATACATAGAATTGTATTTTATATGGGCATGCATGCCCATTCAGACACACGTGTATACACACCAAGAAAAATAGAAGGAGTGTTTAAGAATGGGAAGATATGCAGAAAGGGGTGCAGCAGAGTACAGTGGAGAAAGAATTCAGTTAAAGTCTGCAACACCGAAGCAAAACTGGTCACAATAAAACACGTCACTTTGTACAATAAAAAAATTTATGAAACACACAAAGATGAAAGCATGTGATCTGAGATGAGATTAAATCTGTAACATCAAAGTGTCTAGTAAGAAAAAACTGATATGAGTGACAGATATGCTTCAATAACCACCAGTACATCCAAGAAGAATCTTCAAGCAAAGCACTAAATATCTTGTGTGAAACTGAGAACCTCAACATGTAGTACATATTCATAACTGTTATACCTCCTTGATGAACTACTCCCTTTATTAATTCGTAGTAGCTTGTTTTATATAGTTTTAGGTTGAATTCTACTTTATCAAATAAGAGAGTACCATGCTGCCTTACTTATGGTTTTCATTTGCTCGGTGGACTGATTTCCGTCCTTTGACAGAGAATTTGGGGATGCTTTTGCCAGTGAGGTGTGTTTCATGGAGATAAGAGATAGCTGGATCTCATTTTTAGACCAGTCGGCATGTGTTTCTCTTTTAACTGGTCATTTGAGGCTATTTGTACTTAAGGTTAATATTCTGGGTGGGTTGCTATTTCCTTTGGTTTTATTAGTTATCCTGGTTGGTGATTGGTTAACTCTTTTCCTCCTTCTTTGTGAGTGTTAGGAGTTGCCTGGTTCAGTCCACTGGACATGACTGATTCCTCCACTGGGCATGATGGACTTGTCCTGACTCTCCATCGTTCATTCTACTTCCTTGTGCAGCGTATTCATTCCTAAGTGCTCAGAGAGATAATAATCAATATTATTCCTCTGTGAATCATATTCCTTCAGATAGTTTTCTGGCTTGGTATTCATTAATTTCCTTAATTTGTACTTCTTTCTCTTTAAATGTTATTATTTCTCCATCAATCACAAAAACCAGGCCAGAGCACTTATTGGACACATCAAATAGAACAAAGTATATAATTCTGTCATCTGTGCCCCATAAAGAGACTATCTCATACTGTGACCTGCCATCTTACCACCTTATGTGTGTGTGTCAAGTGGCCACAGACAATTTCCAATTGCTTCAGCTCTTCAGGTCTACTTAGTCCCCACAGTTTACACGAGTCTACTCAAATTGCCATCTGCTCATTTTCTCGTTGGACCCCCTGGATCATCTATTCGCCTCTCTACTGGCTTAGACTCATTGCTTTGGTCCTGACCTCTGTTTTACCTCACTCTTACAACCTAGCATTGACCCTACAACCACCATAACACATTCTCCAGCAAAGGTCTCCAACTGATGTGAGTTCCTATTTTACCAATACAGATTCTGTTTACATTTATGTCAGCTTCCTACCTTCTAATGGCTTTAGAAACTTTTTGAGCAGGTGGTGTAATGAACCTGTGTTTGCCTTGATCAGGGATATCAAGGAACATAGATTCTCTGAGAAACTGGTGCTATACCTTATGGATTTATTGTTATTCAAAATTCTGACATTGCAAAAAGATAAGCTTGTTCATTCGTGTTTCTGACAAAATCACATAACATACATGTCATCCTCTTTTATATGTAAAGGAGCTAAGAAAGAACTTAACAGCTTGTCCAAGAAACAATGCTGCAAAGGCAAAAGTCAATGGTTATGTCCCATAAACCAAAAAAGCAAACAAAAATGCCAGCCAAGTGGAAAAATATAACTCTAGACTCTTCTATATCCTCTTCCTAAAGTTTGAACTTCTTTGTTTGTTGTTGTTTGCAAAGATAGGTATCAAGCACAGTGTCTTATGCACTATAGGCAATCATGCTACCACTAAGCCCCATCTCTACTCCCTAAGGAAGTGATTAAACCCCATTGTTTATAACATTTTGTTTTATTCTATTATTATTTGATTGGTGTTTTCTTTTTCTTTGTTTAGTTTTCAGTGCTGTTATTGATTTTTGTTTGTTTGTTTGTTTTTTTGAGACCATATGTTTTCCAGATCCCATGTTGTTCCAAAGTCTTAATCCTGTTGCCTAGGCCTCCTGGTTGCTTAGATGATCTGTGTATATCACCACAGCTGGTTTAAAGCAACAGTTCCTTAATACAATTGTGCTGCTTGGATTCTTTGCCAACTTGACACAGGCTAGGATCATTTTGAAAGTGAGAACCTTGTTTGAGAGATGCCTCCATCGGACTGGCCTATAGGCAAGTCTGTGGGACATATTCTTGATGGATGGTTGGTATGGGTGAAGCCAACAGGAGATTCTAGATTTTACAAGGAAGTAGGGTGGACAAATGATAGGGAGCAAGCTGGTAAGCAGCGTTCCTTCATGGCCCCTCCTTCAGTTCCTGCCTTGAGTTCCTGCCCTGGTTCCACTTTATGACAGATTACAACTATAAGATAAAATAAACCATTTCCTCTCCAAGTTGCTTTTGCTTTTAATATTTGTCACAGCAACAGAGACCTAAGTCAATAATTATACTTTGTAAACTTTTAGCAAAATAATTATAAACAACATAAATTGACATGTAACTTAACTCATAATAAAATATACTGGTTGTTTTTCTTTAAGTTGACAAATGCTTAGACATTTCTGGTAAGAGTGAATCTTGACTGAGAAAATATCTATATCCCATTGATCTATAAGCAAGCCTTGTGGGGCATTTTCTTCATTGATGATTGATGTAGGAGAGCATATCTTACTGGGAACAATGCCACCCCTGGGAAGATAGTCCCTGGTTCTATAAGAAAATAGGCTAAGCAAACCATTAGGAGCAAGCCAGGAAGCAGCCCTGCCCTGTGTCCTTTGCATCAGTTCCTGCCTTAAATTTCCTGCTCTGTCTTCCTTTGGTGATGGTCTGTGAAATGGAAGTATAAGCCATATAAACCTTTTCCTTCCCAAATTGCTATCGATCATGGTGCTTATGATTAAAAAAAAACTAACTAAAACATCAGTCATTTCAATATGCAAAAAGAAAGATAAAGGAAAGGAGGATGCTGGAAAGAGGGAAGTAAAGAGGAAACAAGAGAAGAAATTATGACCAATTGGACTGGAGTGTTGGCTCAGGAGTCAAGAGCACTTGTTTCTCTTGCAGAGGACCCTGATTTAATTTAAAGTACTCACATGGCATTTCACCACTATCTGCCACTATCCTTTCCGGTATCCACAGGCACTAGGCACACACGTGGTATGCATCCATACACACAGGAAAAACATTCATGCAGAGAAAACAATAAAAATTACCCTGGAAATAAAGAAGAAATTATGTCCAAATCATTTATAATTTTCTTTTTTTATGTATGCTAGCTTCCTTCAACCTGTATACCTACATTTTTATTCCAAAATAATTATTTTTAAAAAGAAAATCACCTGTCCCTGTCTGGTTGCTTTTTCTAGAAATGCAGACAGTGTTTCTAAATCCTGCAAATGTAGTGTCAGACACTGACCCAAGTCATAAGCTGCACTATTTAAGGGCATTCCTCTCTGCTATACTGAACACAGCAAACAAATGAGATGGATAAATAGCAAAAGGTGTGATACACTCAGTTTGGGGGCTGCTAACCTGTATATGGGCATGGAGTCAGCACAGCCATGCATGCTGAAATAGATCACAATGGTGTGATGAACAAGAAGGAACTTGTAGACAGGACAGATTAAATCTTAAATATTCACAAATAATAAATCTCTCTTTCAGTCTCTAGTAATGGGGTACCTATTGTGACACCATTAACCACTGGCACACACATTTTGATCCTGTGTGACCTTTGCCACAGAGACAGGCATAAAAACCACAGCTAGGCAGCAACTCAGCAGTAATATACAGCTATTGACCAGACAGACTTGCCCTCCTGTCTCTCTAATCAATCAAGAATATGATGGGTCAGTGGGTCTTAAAACTCTTGAGTGCCGCTTTCTATTGCAGAGTCTGGCACTTGTAGCCACTCTGTCAACCAAGCAGGCTGATGTGGCACACATAGTAAGCAAGAGAGGGATGGCCATGCAAACACTGGGAGGCCAAGGTACCAGTAAATAGCTCTATACGCTGTAGTGATAGGGGAGCGGGCCTGCTTTCATCCCGCCCGGCTCCCGCATGGCTAGCTTTACACCCGAAATAACAACACACAAATTGTAGTCTTCTAAGCACTGCCTGGCCCATTATATCTAGCCTCTTCTTGGCTAACTCTCACAT
>LOEQ01002966.1:335707-347013 GCA_001685075.1 Bramus lutescens | reverse complement strand
GGCAGGGAACCCTGACTGCTCTTTGGACTGGAAATGGAAGGGGAGGGGGGATGGAGAGGGGGAGAAAATTGGGAGGGGGCAGGAGGTGGAAAATTTTTAATAATAATAATATAAAAATTAATTTAAAAAAGCAATATAGTTAGAAAGGGCTGACCAAACTGTAGAAAAAAAATCTATGCTAAGATCAGGGTCAACATAGGGAAGGAGTGGTACCCAAGACCTGAGATGGGTACAACGTGGTGGGTATATTTCAAACTTTATGTGACATGAAATTTGGGGTTTGTTAGAAAAGGCCAGTGTCACTGAAGATACTAGATTACTAAAGACTCTACAACCTCTTCTCCATGTCTTCTTAGGTTGACCAGTTGTCTCCCTTCGTTAATTCTTGAGTCAAATACCTACATAAATGGGGAAAGAGAATCACTGCTTTGGAAAAAATTAACATATTCAATACCCAAAGTACTGAATAATTCAGGCACTATGGATACCTCAAAGAGATTATATGAGACCAGAACACTACCTGCTACAATCTTGGCAGAAACCAGAGACTACCTCTTTCATTAAAGAAAATGAGCTGGTCCAGACTCTGCTGTTACCAATCTGTTTATCTCAACCATGTAATACAGCCAATTCACTGGTACTGGTAAGAAGATATGGGAAAATTAGGGGAGGGAAAACATGATCAAAATATATCTTTTTTTTCAATGAAGCAACTGTGAAAAAAATTAAACCATGTACTGTTATCATTAAGAAGTTCCTTCAAAGGAATGAAGCCTTTTCAGAATAAAGAGGAAAGCAATGACCTCTGCAGCAGAAGATACTTCCTGACTGAATAATAGTTTGTGGTTCACTGTTGAATCCCAAAAGAGACTGTCCAATCAAAGAAGATTAAATATCTCTGAAGACAAGAGTTGTCAAGCAAGTTGGGTATTGTTATTCCCCATGTGACCTTGTCTAATTAATTCATCCAGAATTTCAGGAAGAACTTCATGGAAATTGGATGATTTAGAATTATATCTAAATAGACACAGATAATTTCTACAAACAGGTGGACCAAAATACAGTATTATCTACTTTTTCTATACTGAGGCATCTTCCTTGGTTCACACAGCCTTGCAAGAGAAACTCGAGGTTGATACAAAGTATCAATTTATAGCTTTGCTTCAGAAATAACACTGGTGACAGTAAGGTCAAGGTTGGTAGAGTAGAAATTCTTCCCACAAGACCTTAGAAAGTCTTCCCACAGGACCTCAAACAGTGCATGTGCAGGACTTGTTTATAAACATAAATGTGAAGATGTATCAGTCACAGCTTAAGACAGGACTAGTAAGACAGATGTTGACCCTTCAGGAGTAAAGCTGGCTTGCTTTTCAGATAAGCAATCAAAATCAACAGATAAGGTGGCTGAAAGTCAAGGGCATCAGCCTTGGGTAGAGAGGCAGGACATGATGCATACTTAACACAGTCCTGGGACTAACTTATGCTGTTGGGTTTTAATGTCCTTCCTGTTCTACATCACTCTTTACCCTGTGGCCAGCTGTTCTGATCAGGTGTCAGGAATAGAGAATATACACCATGGAATATGAGTAAAGCAAAAGTACTTTTGATGCCATACCCACATCTCTCCAGCCCATCTCTAGATGTACTTATTGCTATAGAAGATCGTTTCCTATCTGCTAAGGGATTCCACTGTTCACACTTGTCTCTACGTGGAGGCTTTTTCTAGTGCCACAGCAGTTTTTTTCTTTTTTTTTCAATTCTAGTACATGGCAACACAAGATCTTAGGAGCTACAATGCCCCCCAGTGACACCTTTCAACCTGTGAGGAAAGAGTTAGATAGAGAATAAACACCTCCATGTGACAAATGTTGGTGAGATTATTCATGTGTGGTCCCTGGCTCCTCAGAGTATTTTCAGTCTCTATAGAAGCAACTTCTCAAGAACAAAGACTTTTGTACCCTTACACTGATACACACCCTTGAAATCAGTGACCTGTTGAATTTGTTGACTATTAGATGTGTCTCTGTAAGTTTTCCCTGAATTATGGTATTATTCTATTCATGGGCTATTGTTAGACACGATGCATTATTATTATAAATTCTAGCTATCTGCAAAAGATGTGATTCTTGTATTTTATTTTTAAAACAACAAATTTTATTTACTAAACCACCAACTCTTGAGGCTTTTGACTTAATTTATTTTTTAAATAATGACCAAAGAACTTTACAAATTATACAGCAAAATCTACTGGGAAAAAATGGAGAAAGGAATCTGACAATGCTTTTCTTTTCTGGGGAAATAAGAAATTCTAAGATAAATAAGCAGGAGTTTGGTATGTTTATCAATTTATGATATCTGGATGGATGAAAAGCCCCCTAGGTTTATAATTGGAGAAGACACCTATAAACAAAACATCTGAGCTAATAAATGTATGAAGAGACAAGGTTTATTTTGGCTCAGGGTTTTTGAAGCTCTGGTCTAAGAATGACAGGTCTCTGCTAAGCCAGCACATTGAGGCTTTCCTATGGAGCTGAGCAAATCTGCTTCCATTCACAAGCCATCAGAGAGACAAAAAGGAGAGACCGAGGCTTCATAATTCACTTTAAAAGCGCATTCCCTACAAGCTAAGGCTTACTACTAGCCCTATTGTGGAATAATCTTTTTGATGTGTCTGCCAAGGCACCTTCTGATTGGTTTAATAAAGAGCTAAATGGCCAATAGCTAGGCAGGAAGATGTTAGATGGGACTTCTGGGAAGAGAGAGAGAAAGAGGAGATGAATCTAGGTGCAACAGAGATATCAGAGGATAAGGAGAGGAAACAGGGGGTGCAAGATGAAAGATAAGTTAAAAAACTATGAGGAAAAACATAGATTAATATAAATGGGTAATTTAAGTTATAAGAGCTAGTGGGACAAGTCTAAGCTAAAGGCTGAACTTTCATAATTAAGTCCTAAGGTCATTTTGTGAGCTGTCTGCCCAAAGAAAAATCCACCTATACAATCCACTTATTACAGATTTCCCCACCTTTCAACAATGCCAACCTGAGTTCATTGGTTCAGCAGAGAGATTTAACATCCAAACTACAGCAGCATCTGTAAAAAGAACAGCACATTTTCGAAGCAGTAACAAGAGAGGTGGGCAAAATGTTAATTCTGTGGGGCAGAGTGGGCCCATCAATAGGGATAGAGATGCTGCAATAAAGCTTGTTCCAAGAATCCCTCTAGTGTCATCTCAAGGTTGTTGAGGGTTGACAACTGTCTTCAATAGTCAGTCAATCTTTGCTTTCCCTGAAGATGAAGATGGATTAGAAAACTTTTATCTCTGTAAATCCGTACCCTACTTTTAGGCAAATAAAAGGACAGCAAAGAGTTGTCCTGAATCTGGTTTATTTTCATTTTCTTCAGCCCTATTGACCTACTATAATCAACAATACCTCTATGATGTTAGTTTATTGTTTTGGTGAAATGAGGCCTTACCCTGTAATGGGAGGTTTTTCTCCTACCCATCAGTTCCTAAATAACCATTCTGAAACTTAATATTAATTACAAACTCTTTGGCCAATGGTTCAGGCTTAGTACTAACTAGCTTTTACATCTTAAATGAACCCATTTCTATTAGTCTATATTTTACCATGTGTGTCATGGCTTGTTACCCTGATGGCTGCTAGAATCTCCAAGAATCCACCTTCTTTTTCCCTGTTTCTTTGTTTGGATATCCTGCCTAGCTATATTCTGTCCTGCCATAGGCCAAAGAAGCTTCTTTATTAACCAATGGTAATAGAACAGCATGCAGAGGGATATTTCAAATCCACATCCCACATCATTACCCCTTTCAAAGGTCCTTTCAAATCTCATTGCCTTGATAGTATAAACATTTTTCTCAAACAAAAATGTAGCATGAGTAATAAAAGCCCAGAGACAGATATAGGGGTTAAAGTTGAAGATCAGAGAATCAGATCAATAAATACCAGAAAGACCTTTTGTCTCTACCAATGCTCAGATCAAAGAGGTGATCCTCAGACTGTCTAGACTGCATTGCATATCCACCAAATCTCAGACTCCACACTTTAGTGGGTCATGTCTGTTCCCCTTTATGTTCCTCTCTCCACCATGCCATATTGCTCCTGTCTCCACCTCCCTAGTGTTAGGATTAAAGGTGTGTGACTCCCAAACACTAGAATTAAAAATGTAAGCCACCACCACCTAGATCTGTTTCTGGATCAATCTTGTGTAGCCCAGGGCAGCCTTAAACTCACAGACATCTGTGTGCCTCTGTCTCCTGAGTCCTGGGATTAAAGGTGTGTGCCAGCAGTCCCTAGCTTCTAGTGGCTTAGCTTTGCACTCTGATCTTCAGGCAAGCTTTATTTATAAAATACAAATAAAATATCAGTACACAGAAGCATTTCAGAATGATATTAGGAATAGGAAGTGGGATTTTGATCACGTGCCCACAGGCAGAATCTCCAGAATCATACCTTTCTTGTGTAAGTCAAAGAAAAACAGTTTAGGAAGACAAGATGGGACAAAAAGAATATTTAGAACTATAGTTGTCTTTTTAATCATTGGGGAGGTACATATAAAAACCAAGCTTGTATTAAAAGTAAATAAAAGGCTTGTAATAAAAAGATTTGCAAGAAATCACACCCACCCTCCAGTGTTCCAGTCTTGCTATTTGACATGCAGATATCAGATTCATCACTTACTAGATGTTTAATACTAAATTACACACTATTCCTAAGCTTTGGTTTTACATCTATAAAATGGGGATAATAATATTTAATTTATATTAGGCCAATATGATGATGAAGCAATTCATTCATTTTTCATGAACGTGAAAATGTTATGCAAATACTAGAAATCATTATTTTATAAGATCCATCTGCAGACATAGAAAAATAACCATTTGTTTAAAAATCATCGTAATATAAAACTGACATTATGAGTCCCCATTTTTAATTATCTCAGCATTCATAAGAAGGAAGAGATGTTCTAAGATCTTAGCAACACGTGTGCTCTGTTAACACCATTGTTGGACATACATTTGTCTCTTCAACCAAGAACAGTGGATCTCAACCTGTGGGTCACAAACGACTCTTTCACAAGGGTTGCCTAAGACCACTGGAAAACAGATGTTTACATTATGATTCATTACAGTAGCAAATTACAGTTACGAAGTAGCAATGAAAATAATTTTATGGTTGGGGTCACCACAACATGAGGAACTGTGTTGAAGTATCCCAGTGTTATGAAGGTTAAGAACCACTGACCTGGAGTCACACATTTGCCACCATGCATTAGCTAGTAGGCAATAGAGAATTCATTTGGAGGAAAAAGAAAAACACTGGACAAACTGAGCATGAAGGGAAAATAACCCATCTGAACAAAGAAATAATGTGCCCTTTATCTGGAAAAGACTTCATGTCTAGAGGGGCTCTCCCAATAATTAAAATGCAGCTGTATTTTATGTTTTATTTTATTGAGCACTATATGCTAATAACCTATTAAACCAGAGAGGTACCAGAAAAGAAATATCACCCAAAAACTCAAACAAAATGAAATATAACAAAGCAGCCAGGTTCACATTGCCTTTTAGAAACCTAGAAAGCAACCTCATCGGCTCAGAGAAAACCTTGCCCCTTTCCTGATTAGAGGCAATCAGAACACGGCAGCTGACAATCTTGTCTAATTTAAAAACTATCACATCAGATGATAACTGTTAATAACTACCAGTATAACCCAGCACGAAAAGGAAGGTCAAATGATACAGTTTGAATGTTAAATAAGGCAAAGAATATGACTAGCTTTTAACAGGAAAAAAAATGTTTGCCTTTAAAAAGAATTCACTCTAAAAATGTGTTGCCAAACCACACAGCAGGCTGCCGTTTGTCTTCTAGTGTTCAGTAACATGATCTTCCAGTCCATGTTGGGTTTCTATTTTTCCAGTTTATGACGCTGTTGGACTTGGTACACTATCGTCTATCATTATAAAATCAATTGTTATAATTGCTTTTTTCCAGAACAGACCGAGACTTTCACGAGGGTTAAATTCCCTAACACTGGTAATTTTTGCATAATAAGAAAGAGCTGTTCCACAAAATAGAGCTCATACCTGGCACCATTATCTGGGCCAAGAACCTGTGGCTAGATGGGTCACAGGCCTTAAGGGGACAAACTACCACAATTATTCTGCTAAAAGGACATAGTATTAAACCAACTCCCAAGGGTTATTGTTATCCCATAGATTAATATGTCTCTCAACCCTCATCAGAGAAGTGTCTGTTTTCAGTAGGCATTGATTAACAGAGACCCACAACTGGCCAACGTGCTTAGGGGTCATCACAAAATTGGGGGCAGAAAGAATGTAAGAACCAGAGGCAGTGATGACTACAAGAAAATAGTGTCTTCTGGACACTGCAAGGCAACTGCACATATGATTATATGTCCCCCTCCAGGACATGGACACTTCCCTGATTCCGTGTAATCACACTGTATGTGCCATCCGCTCATTGGTCACTGGGCAGCCATCCCAATATTGTTAGACAGGAGGTTAGCTTTAGGAAGACTGACCGAAAGGCCCCCATTGCAGCCTTAATGAACAATAGGCGGTAGTGAATGACACTAGCTCACCTGGTATGCCCCTTTCCCAGAAGTGCCCCTGAGAGAGGCATAGGGGAGGAGAGATGGATGGACCTGTCTGCTGGGCTCCTCTGCTCTCTTCCTGAAACATGTACTTTTGAGAGGTCAGTGGGTAAAGTGCTTCCTGGGAAAGGATGAGGGCCTGACCTTGGATTCCTAGCACCCACGTAAGGGGCAGTGTGCATCAGTACCTGTCTACTATCCCAGTTCCCGGGAACAGGAGGACCTGGAGGCTCTCTGTAGCCTCTGAGCTGAAAAGGAAGCTATAGGTTCAATGAGAGATCCCTGCTGTAAGGAAGAAGTGGAGGTGGAGGTGGAGGTGGAGGTGGGGCGAGAGGAGGAGTTTGACACCAGACAATAGCCTATGTGCACCCCCACCTCAATGCACACATCTGCACACATGCGTACATCTAAGCACAGAACAATCTACTTCTGCTCCCTTGCTTGCTTAAAACTCCTGACTGCTCACTTTCCCCTGCCTTGTCTGGATTTTTATCTTTTGAGAACAGAAGAATCAGGACTGCTGCTCAAAGCAAGACTAGAAAGACCAGGGAAAGCAGGACCTGTCCTCACGACAATTCGGTCATTAAGGCATAACGGTGCTTATGTACAAGCAGCCCTCAGGTAGCTAAGAGACATTGTCTCTCAAGGCTGTCATTCATCTCTTCTCCTCCTCCTGTAGGCTCTGTATGTTCCACCATCACCAAAAAAGATGAGTGCACCCCAATAAGATGTTCTGAAAGCAATGATGTTCACATTCCCTTTATGGCACATTGCCATGGGGTTCTATTTTATCGTCGTTCTGAATCTTTTACCCTGCCTATTAACTAATTAAATCTCACCATGAGCATGTATGTATGTGGGGGAAGGGCATATATGATTTGGTGTCTAGAGTGCCAAACATTTAATAGAAGCTGGAAATGGATCCCTCCCAGCAGAGAAGAAGGTTTTTTTTTTCACCTTTAAAAGGGTCCAGAACCTTGATGGAAAAATGGAATTATGTATCCATAAGAAAAACATGATAAGGCCTTAATTTACTCACATACATTCACATATAAGATGGAATTATCTATCACCAATCATCCATGTCCTTTCCTGTAGAAGAGCTTTATGAAAAGGGACTCAAACATTTTATGTGACAAGATTCTGTAATTCACTAGGGCACTGTACAGATGTGAGAGATTATTATTCTTACATTAAGGATTAAGAGAATTCAAAGTCTCCGCTAGGAAATCGAGTCCAAATGTTCTCTGCTTCCCTCCAGCAGTCCTTACCCATTTCCACCACAAATCTCCTCTTATAATTTTTAATCTTTGCATCTGGCTATACAAACAGGAATAGATAATGAATAACAGAATGTTTGATTCAAGAAAGAGTCCCTAACTTATCGCTCTGACTTCATAAATGGCAATGCTAAGAACATCTGGAGCCATTCGCTCAAATGTCCCTAAGGTATAGAGAGGACCATAAATCCTTACTTATCAGTGGAGCAAGGCCTTCTTGGGTCTGCAAAGGCAAATTGCGCCCACATGATGAGGAAGCAGTAGCTAGCAGACCATGTGAGGAAGAGTCAGGGGTGGGGAGACTTGGTTAATGTAGAGAATGCCGGACCCCTGAAAGCAGAATGGCATGGAATCCTTTCTTCCTTTAAACAAATGAAGACCCCCAGATACTAAGACATCATGGCATAGGCTCCTGTTTGGGTAGAGAGAAAAGAGTCTGACTTTAGGACACAAACTCTGTTCTTGGCGTCCATGAAGTGCCTGAAGATCACATGCACTGCAGCCATTTGATTTGCCCTAGAGAACTGTGAGTGTGACGTCTGGCTACATCCTTGTGACCCTCTAAACCTCTTGAGAACTTCAGGATAGAGGTTATCTTTAGAGGACCGGGATTAAGGATGCAGGGTGGCAGGATACTGATGTAAGTAGAAATGGTGCTTGTCCTCCATCCCACCCCTGAGTGCTGAGGACCAAACCCAGGGCTTTGCTCTTCCTGGACAGATGCTCTACCATTGAGTTAAATCCTCACCAATGCCCAAGCTGAGATTCTTCAAGAGAGCCAGCAGTGCCTGTCAGGCCCTGCTCATCTTAGTCAAATGCTCCCATTAGATCTCCTTGCCTTACAGCTTAACTATTCTCCACCCTTTGCCTTGTTCCCCACGAGTTCTTCCAAGGGCTCTGTGGCAGTTTGAATGTAGTTGGCCCCAATAAGCTCATAGGGAGTGGCACTATTAAGAGATGAGGCTTTGTTGGAGTGGGTATGACCTTGATAGAGGAAGTGTGTCTCTCTGGGGGTGGGCTTTGAGGTTTACTGTGCTCAGGATACTGTCCAGTATTGCAAGATGTAGAAGTCCCAGTTACTACTCCAACACCATGTCTTCCTGCATGCTGCCCTGCTCACCACCATGATGATAATGAACTGAACTTCTGAAACTGTATGTGAGCCACTTTAACTAAATGTTTCCTTTATAAGAGCTGCCATGGTCATGGTGTCTCTTCACAGCAATAGAAACCCTAACTAAGACAGTCTCTATGTCTGTTCAAGTCCATACTTGCTGGTCTCCTACTCATTCTGGAGTGAAGGGTTGTAAGCACGTCTACTTCCTGCATCAAGTATCTATTCTGAAAAGACAGTGTGCGTCAAATACTAACCACACATCACTAGCCTCTGCAGTGGGTCAGATCAGAAGGCTAAGATATCAGTTCTCAACCTGTGGGTCACGACCCCCTTGGGGGTGGCACATCAGATATTTATGTTAAGATTAATAACAGTATCAAAAGCACAGTTACAAAGTAGCAATGAAGTCATTTTACGGTTGGAGGGGTCAGTACAACAAGAGGAACTGTATTAAAGAGTCGCAGTATTTGGAAGGTTGAGACCCACGGGTCGAAGAGATGGAGGCGAAGAGATGTTCCCCATGCTCAGGGGTCCCCACTCTCAGAAAACCAAAGCCACGAATCTGTGAGAAACCCTACACAGAAATAAACTCTGAAGAGAAACAAGAGCAGCGCGCAAACAACAAAGAGAACAAAATGATGGAGTCTGGGGGCCGCTCAGCGAAGCCATTACCACGCTTACTGCTATTTGAAGGCGCAACGATTGAAGTTATTGTGCTAATGCGAGATTACTAAATAATGCACCCCATAAAAGGGAGGCATTGCATTGGCCATAAAATGTGTGCAACTGCAAAAGAATTCATACTTATTTAATGACACTTTAGAATTGGGTGGTAATTAAAATCAAGTAGAAATTTTTAAAAGCCAGATCCAAGCATGCTAGTACATAAATTGAAACATTTTCTTTGTTTTCCAAGCACATAAAGAAAGTAAGTTTTACACTGAGGTTTTGGGCTTTTTCTTTCCTACTACCCCTGCCTTTTTTTTTTTAAGCCTACTGGGAACAGCATAATTTTGACTCCTCAGTATTTCCACTTCTAATTGCTGGGAGGATTCATTATCAGCTGTCTGAAGTGCAATACATCAACCTTGCAAGGCTGAGTTACAAAAGACATTTACACATCTGATGGGCTGCTGTGCTAAATACATCTTAATTTGTGCTGCATCTGCTGTTTTCTGGTTTGTTTGGCATGCAGTGAATGCTGCAGACATTAGAGAAGATTCCTGGATTATTCTTTAAAAAAAAAACACCAAAACTTCATGGTTTTTCTTTAAAAAAAAAAAAAGGCCATCTTCCATCATTATTCAATTGTGTCTTTGAATGTTCTAAACTCAGTTTTATATATGCACGTACAAAAAACCATGTATTTGAATATGTATATTAGTATAAATGCACATATATTTGCATGCCTGTCAAACCAAATATTCAGTTCAATCACATAAAGCAAAACAAACCTCCTTCAGCCATAACTAGATGCATAAAGATGTATACACAGGCTTACAGCTCTGGCATCACTATAAATGCTCTCTACGTCACACGGGTCTGGTTTTGGTTTGCTTGCTATGCCAAAGATGTCAGCAAGGTTGGCACTCTCGGTTCAGCCTTAACTAAGCCAAAGTTGAAGTAAGAAACATATGCACGTCGGCATGATCCAGGATAAACCAGCCTCAATATTAGGGAAGTTTACATCTGAACTGGGAAAGAAAACAGACCTCAGTCTGGAGCCAGTGTCTCCCTGAATCTTTTCATTAAAACAGAAGCATCCAAGACAGAGGCAAAGCCAGTCTCCAGGGTCTGCAGCTGGCAGAGATGCACAGTGCCTCATGCTCAGAAGGGCCCTGGGTGCAGTTGCTCTGAGGGATGGGACAGCAGTGGGTTCACTCATATGTTTAATTTGTCAGTCATTCTATGTTTAATATCGTGAAAATTTATCACTTGAAATGAAGACGGGCAGAAGAAAGAAAATGTAGAGAAAAGGAAAAACTCAGGAAAAAACACACATGGTATTGCCTTTGAAATTGGGTTGCTATAAGGGAAGGGGCAGAGGGCAGTCATTTCTGGGTATGAGTCACTATTTTTAAACACATAACTTTTTTAATGAAACTGATCAAAAGAATCACACATTGTTGCCACAGACTTTGGAATCACTAGCAAAAGGGACACCCAAAGTTCTCTACAATCTCAAAACTTACTTTAAATACAGTATTTTTGAGTTTTGTATCACATTATGCTTTCACAAACACAGAGAGAGAGAGAGAGAGAGAGAGAGAG
>LOEQ01002966.1:307627-321919 GCA_001685075.1 Bramus lutescens | reverse complement strand
CAGAATACTAAGAATACTGTATACATAATAAATAAATAAATCTTAAAAAAAGAGGCATGGGTGCACAAAGAGAGGGGTAGGTAACTCAACCCGGTGCCATAGTCAATCTGTGGCCGTGTTGGATGGGTTCCAGGCCCTAGCTGCTCTGGAGTTCTTACTGTGGCAATTCACAGAACCAAAACCCAGGGCTGAAAAACCAAACCTCACTCAGCTAGAGCTGAGGGCTGCCTGACTGGTCCCTGTTATTCTTCAGGCTGCCAAGTAGCTGTTTGAGTCGGTCTGTGAAGTTCCATTTTATTTTGCTGCATGTTCTGTTTTAACATTTTAAGGGTTTAAGAACATCTTGTGGTCTTACTTTTCTCACATATAAGAGGTACATGAAAATATTGTGAAGGACTAGCAATATCTCAATAAAACTAGGCATAGTATATGCCCTTCTTAAAATCCCATCATGTTCAGTAAATTTGTAACAATACTTCTTATTACATAAGGCGGCTTAGCTATGGCACTTAGTTATGTTCTAGAGAATGCTACAGAATAAAGCCTTAATCCATGTCCATACACAGATTTTAGGTGTCTTATTAAAAGGGCCTAAAATAAAAAGCATATTCATAATTTTCAGACCCTGGAATTATTCAGACCTACCTATATTAAAGATATGAATACAAAACATGATTTTTCCTTCCGAATTTCAAGGTGCCTTTGGAAAACTGCCTTTTCCAAAAGGTCAACTACCCTATAAAGAAGGAATGCAGCTACTTTTATCCAAACGTTTACCAAGAATGGCCTCTTGTTTCAGAAGATCATGTGGAATGGCTGATTCCATAGCAGTCTATGTGCGTAGCTGTCGCATCCATGTGGACACACTGACACTCTGGCACATTGGTGAGTATCCAACCACTTCAGAGGACACACTGACACATACGCCTTTACCCCTGTATTGGCATATTTCTTTGATGATGCATAACTTTGTCTCTCCTCCCTCAGTATTTACAATATTACAGTGTTTCCTCTTGGTGTGTATGAATATGTGTGCTAGGGAGTAGGTACATAGTTTATATAATGTGGTTTTCTTTGTAGAAGAGAGAAGGGACCTTCCCAGATCTATATCTATAATTTAAATATCGTCCTGCACCTGATCAAAGTCAAGGAACATTGGACTGCTATCTCCCCAAAAAAATTGTTTTCTTCCCTCAAATGTTTATAGTTATTATCTGTAGACAATCTAATTACAATCCTTTCTGAAAAATCATGGCCCCTCCATTTGTGTGAATTCACTATAGGGTTTGGCATGGAGAGGTGAGTCTTTGGGGGGTTTTGTTTCGGTTTTTATCTTTGTTTTGATATGGATGGTATCTCAGTTTGAAGTCTTACTAGTTTCCCAAATGTATGCGGCATTTATTTTTTTCAACAGTCAAAATACTGCAGTCAGTTCCCAGCATGCCCACCACTGGAACCACCATGTGAAAGCCCGCATTCTCTCCACTTCCGCTCTTAACTGGAGGGATGATATGGCCGAAGCAATACGGATTAGATTAGAAAAGCTGGAGCTTCGACTGCTGACAAAACATGCCTTTGTCTGACCTTCCTTGCAATTTGTGTCATAGGTTTGCTTGTTTTTACATCAGTGTTCTTTTTAAACCTGAGCGTTCGTCATTTGCAATTAAATACCGAAAACTTAGTTCTGTTGACAAACACATGCCATGCGACAAAGTCAGATATGAGTAACTGAATGTCTGGAAACCCAGATGAAGGCTTGGTAAGGTGTTCCACACAGTAGACACGGGAAATGCAAACACTGCTGCCTGTGTAGCGTTTCCACTGGCTGCTTCCCTGAGCCAGACAAGTAGGTTCTGACGTATTCTTCAAGCCCTCCAGAGTCAAGACGTATTTTTGAAAATGGAAAATAAAAATGACTCTATACAGTTACATCGCTTCTTCACCCTGGAAGATGCTGCCTTTTTAAAACTTACTGTGTGAAGATGCTGAATCAAAACAACTTTCCTGCCTGGGTACTGGACTGCTCGATTGTATGAAGGAAAAATCCACAGGGCTGGGAATAGCATTTACTTCTCTAGCTCCATCAGTTTTGTAGCAATGGTTCATTAGCAGCATGCCTCATGCAGGAGGAGTACGTCCTGTACTGATAATGACAAGCCATTTCTTTGCTTAAGTACCTGGTAGCACACTCTCCAATAGGCCCAGACAGAGAGGTCCTTGAAAGTGTGGATTATACCACATCTTTGAAAATGGTTAAAGTCAATGACCTAACTCAAGTGACATTTTTCTCTTTACAACACTGAAGATTTAAAGATAAAAGGAGGTGGACTACTCTCATTTTAGTTGTTTTAGTAAATGATTTATTAGCCTCTCAAAATATTAGTAATGTGACACACATTCATTTTCATTTCCACTTGGGCTAATATCCTTTTACCATCAACTATAATGTATAGCAGATGAAAAGCACGCTGTGTATTATAGACTCTGTATTCTGGACCCCAACCTTTAGGTGCTAACAAGTACTTTGAGTGAATACACTGCCCTTGTCCTAGCCAAACACTTTGCTCTGCTTTCAATTTCTAAGCAATAAAACAGACTGATTGTCATCCTCTTAAAATACGTCTTTAAGGTGGATACACACAACTGTTTCAACAGCTAATCTAACTGACCATCTATCTCAATCTAGTGAGAAAAATAAAATTTCAATGGAGTAAGTTTAAATCCTGAGTTCAGGGCCCCAAATCCAATTCTTGACTCATCCACTTTCCTACTAGGTCATGTTGGTCATTGCATTTCAAATTTCAGATTGTTTTGATTAATGATATGCGTCCTCCTTCAAAGGGTATTTTTGAGCATCTAGTAAGCAAACTCAGATGGTTTTCAAATCACAAGATAATGACAATGACTAGACAGAACAAATGCTTTCTGTTTTCTAGAATTCCAAATCCATCTGTGTGCACATAAATAAGTAGCTGGAGTAGCATGAACCTATGTGGAACACTCTAAACAAATTAGTCACTTTACACCACTATCCTGACCTTAAAGAACAGGCTGTGTCCTCTCCAGAGTACAGGAAGTCCCGAATCCAAAGTTATTACATTTGTTCAGCCAGAGCAAGGATTAAAAGAATAGGTGTCTTCTACCAAGTACTATAATTTATAAAAAAAAAATACCATTTTAGAAGAATTTATTAGAAATTATAGGCAAAGAGAGAGTCTTCAATCATATAAATATGATATAATCATTAATCAGAATCCCGACTTTAACTACGAATGCACAGGTGTTCCTTAGACATGGCGATCTAGGCCTAGCCTTCATGTAGCCTTCCAGGCAGATACTTTCCCATGTGTTCTCTGCTTCACGGATAGTATGTCCAACCTCAAATAAATCCAGTTCACACCTCAACTCCCTTTGTTAAAATTTTCCTTCCTTTCTATGTACAACTACTTTATGAAATGGTGTGCAAACGTGTAGAGAATCCTTAAAGAGAAGTAAAAATCATATCATACACCTTACCAATTCCTAAGGGGTCTGAATGCAGACATGAAAATAGACTCATGTTGAAACTCAACCTATCTTCAAAAAAATTCAAGTCCTAACAAGGGCAACGTAATTGTAAGTGAGTATACTTTTATCTGTTCATCACAACTTGCATACCAACTATAACCCTAATACTTGAAAGACCAAGAGAAAGTCCATGATGAAGAGACATCTATGTACCACATCTGCAAAGGCCAAACTGTACGGCAGGGAAAGATGTCATTAACACATGGGACTAGCTCCTGTCCCTCCTAAGGGTGTGCATTGAATCACATGACTGAATGATTTATTTTGAATATAAAACTGAGTGGCTTAAACTTAATCTTCACATTCACAAGTAACAAGGACAGTTAAATGAGCAAAAGAACAACATATTCTTAACAATAGATTGGAAGTTAGTCAGCTTTGGCAGTGAAGAAAAGAAGGAAGCCATGCACTGCAGTCTTTCCCAAAGACCCAGGCTCAAAGCCACAGGGGCAAAGAATTTCATGTTGGCTTTTTAACTTACATTCTATAACTACAGACATATCAGGAGCAAAATATATATTGTGTTTGTACATATTTGAAATGATAAGAAAATTAATAAATATATTAGAATTTTATTTATTTGAAGCAAAAGTAAAGTAAAAAAAATGTAATCTGTTACTTGAACAAATAAGACAACATTGGTCTGTAAGTAATAAAACTGTAAGACATAGACTCTGGTATGAGGTGACTAAATTCAAAAGGGAGTTTATTTTTAAAATGCCCAGACATTGCAATCTAAGGGTATGTGATAGTTTATAATCATTGCCAGCTTGACAGGACCTAGATTCAACCTGAGAAAAGAATTTGTCATCCCAGGGAAGCCACATTTTCAGAAAGTCTTTACTCTTCAGGAGACCACATGACATGAATGCTTGCACACCTGACTTCTTAAGACCATGACACGGTGAGATGCACAGGAGAGTCTCGTGTGGAACTTCCCCACACAAATTACAGACAAATTCAGATAGTTACAATCCTGTGTCTGTGATACTCCAGAAAACCATGGCAAAACCAAATGTATCACACACAAAAAGGCCAATTATAGACATAGTTTTATAGATCAGAAACACATTGCTGCAATCTAGGAAATCCTAGGACATGGGTCACTCATCCAAAGGACAAACACTAGTGCCACCACCATAAGTGATGCGCAGCTAAACCGCAGTGCTCTGATGCCGATGTGGCAAGCCTTCTGACACGTTCTTATTTTCCTCTGAAATCATTTTCCAACTTCAAATACTATATTTTCAAGCCACAGAGACTAGAGAGGTCTGAAGATGAACATCACTAATTAGAAACGAAGATCTGAGTGGTAATTGACCCTTCTCTCAATGGTGTCATGTAGACAGATGATGCCAAAGCTAGGAAACAGCTCTGACTTCATCCCAGAGGTACCATCTGAGCAAGAGGGCTTTGCTATCACTACGAAACAGCATTCAAAAGTATCTCTTGAACAAAGAGGTCTTGTTCTGTGGCAGACTCCACGACAGCCAAAATATAAACCTTCAGAGGCTCCCATCAGGTCAATCTCCATGTTAATATGCCTTGCCCAGGTTCCAAGTCATTACAGATTTTACCTGGGGAAAGCTAGCATGCATCAGATCATCAGCTCTTTCTTGTGCACTATTATAAAAATTCAAATGTTGACTCAACCTGATTCTTGCATTGAATTTATGAAAAACTGGTTACAAGTCATTTATTTAAAGAGCGTTTAACTGGTGCCAACTAGAAGCCAGATGTTGTTGCATGCTATGGAGATGATGATTTGAAAGTACAGAAAACCTCCTAAACAATATGTAGGTCTTCACTGTTTTTGATAGTTTTAGGCCAGGAAACAGATGAACAAATGTTGCCAAAAATAAATCAAGTGGAGCAATGGAAACCCACGTATCTATAGGACTCTACTGTGCTGGTAGAGGAAGAACTTCCTGAGGAGGGTGGCTTCAGTACACGTCTTAACACCTATGTCAGAGTGGCCTAGTCTGTGAAATTAGAAACAAAGCCCACAGTTGGAATATAGAAAGCAAGGCGTAAGGTGGTTATAGATGAAATGAAATTAGGTCCACTGGCAGAAGGCTGATTACACAAAGCCTATAAGCTACTTTAGGCAGCTCCGTCATCAAGGGGAAAGCCACGGAGGAAAAAGACATCATCAGATATGCATTTGAGTAAGAACACTGGGTTCTCATGAAGAACCCAGGTTGGAGAAGCCTAAAAATTGAATGGTTATAGAAAACCACACAGGGACTGTTTGCCCTCTCCCTCACAAGCTTTCCATTCAATTTAATTATGCAAATCAATAACTTTTTTAATATCCAGTTTCATAGGTCACAGAGTTTCTTGTTATTAGGCCACCTCACATTGGAGATGGGGTTTCTTTTATGTAACCCAATGCTTCCAACCATTCTGAGAGCACATGCATTCAGCAACCCCCCTACAGTCTCCTGGATCCACTGCTCGCCTGCTCACCTTCAAAATGGTATTTTAACAAAAAAAAGGAACAGAAAAAAGAAAACACACACACACACACACACACAACCCCAGAATGTTATTCTAATGTGTGTCTTTTGGCATTTTTGTTTTGTTGTTTTTTGAGAAAGGGTTTCTCTTTGCAGCAGCCCTGCTTGTCCTGCAACTCTCTCTGTAGCCCAGGCTGGCCTCAACTCACAGAGATCTGCCTACCTCTGCCTCCCAAGTACTGTGATTAAAGGTGTGCACCACCACCCCCCGGCTTAATGTATGTCTTTTTGAACCCTAACTTGGAAAGCTTCTAGAGAACAAGCATGTGAGAACTGCTTTGTGCTGACTCAGGTCTTTATGAAGATAAAACCACTTAATCCCTCTCACGAGGAACCTGCCCCTCCACTGGCTAATTCTCTACCTGTCACCTCTCTACTTCGAAAGCAGAGTGTTTCCAGAAAATATAGGTCAGCACCTACGCTTGTCCTAGTGCCTAGCTTCATGCTAGATTTTAAAATCTGGCACCAACTTTCTGTCATTGTAAAGGCGATGCTGTCATAGAGCCTACAATGTCAGAGATTGTGTTAAAGATCTGTGGGGAAATTAGACATTTCAATTCCAGCTCTACAGATATGTTTCTCTCTGATATTACACAAAACCATTATTAATGTGCTACGCAATGAGATGTCTCCAGGACACTTAGAAAAAGGCCTTTAAGGGGTAATCGTTCTGAAGCCTTTCTTCAGAAAAAAGCCCTGTATTTGCTGTATGAAGCCAATGAAACTCACAAATGCTGCTACAGAGCAGCAGAGCGGCCATTCCAGCATTTTCCCCCAAAGTACCTTAGCTCGAGATGATTATGGAAGTCTTATACTTTAAACTTCTTGCCAACAATGTGGCTTTTAGTTGCCTTGGACTGAGGACAAATTGTATTATAATGTATGCTGACAGCTTAATAACACAGGTTACCATCCTTGGTGTACTTTATGATGTAATACATCCCAGTGGGTGTCTCTGGAGAATTAGGATATGATTTCCAAAGCACAGAAAAGTCAATAAACTACAAGGGTCACAGTAAGATTTCTGCCTTCTGTATATTTTGGCAGTGTTCCTAAAAATTAAATGGGTGTTACCCTTCTAAAATATTTTCCTGGCATGACTTTTTCTGTTTTTCTTCTCTTCTCAATCTATAGATTGTAAAGGTGGAATGGTACAATTCTTATTAAATCATATGTTAAAAATGTAAAAAGTTTTAATACAATAAATGGGTATTTTTTTCCAGGTCCCAGAGGTAAAGTTTCTCTACTATAAAAAGCTGTAATTGTGGTTTTCACAAAGCTCATTAAATATTTAGATCTTTTAGAGCTCAAGTGTTTTCTGTCGAGTTTAAAACACAGTTACACTAATTATTTCTAATGTTTTGACCATTGTATAAATACATGTAGGATTAAGCAGCTAACAGCATAAAACGAAGTAGTAAGTCTTATGAACAGAATCCATGTAATTACTGTTGGATTCTCCTTTCACCAAGATACTGTCCATAAAAACAAAATAGCAATACACTGTGTTTTTTAAGGCAGCGGAAGACATCATTACTGAGTGCACTGGATCCACACACACACAGCACTCTATGTGATCTGGCTTCCTTTTGTTTGCATCTAAATGGCCATAAACAAAAGAAAAGTTTCCGGTTCTCAACTGCAATAAAGCCAGCAAGATTCTAGGATCGACAATTGCCCGGGACTTTAATGACTTGTAGACAGGAAAACAAAACACAATATCCTAAGAGAAACAGTCTTCCCATCCTAGCTTATAAAAAGACTCAGTAATTTTGTTATCTACCCCTAAAGTAAAATAGAGTTTAGAGGAAATGTTCATAAATCACCCTGTTTTGTAAATGGCAGCCTTACCCCCTGCCTCTCTAATAATTACTTTACTTTTATTGTATATACATTGGTGTTTTGTCTGTATGTTTGTCTGTGTGAGGGCATCAGATTCCCTAGAACTGGAGCTTGGAGCTGTGAGCTGCCAGGTAGGTGTTGGGAATTGAACCAGGATCCTCTGGAAGAGCAGTCAGTGCTCTTGATCACTGAGTCTTCTCCCCAAACCCCAGGTTCAGTTCTGATTCTCATAAAAGAACAAAAGAAAGAAACTACAAAAATACATAAGGCAACCTTTTTATCCTAAAAGTAACAGCAATTCTATTAAATATTCTTTGTTTCACGCTGTATAAAATATTTTACTTAGACTCCCAAATGACTACTCTGCCAATTTTCCTACTAAATATTTATAATCTTATAATCTTACAAATAGACCTGGGTTACTCTCAGTCTTTGTCAGAGAAGCTTCTTTTGTCAGTGGACAGCAGTCAAAACGAAGAGATGCATAAGTGACCAAAGCATGAAAAATTAAAGAACCAGTGACCAGGGCATCTTTATGAGTGGCACCACCGCCAAGCAGAGGGAGTACTGCAGAAGAGGTGGGGAGAAGGCAAGAACCAGAAGATGGGGAGGAGGCTTGTGAAATGTTGCCTCTGGACATGACTTGCCTATCACTCTCCCGCACTCACAGTGAGGCCACAGGCTTAAGAGTAAGACACAAAATCCCAACGTTGATGGGGAAGATGATTTCCAGGTCCCACTGTATCCTGAGGAACTGTTGGCCGTGGACAGATGCTGGGAGGGAGGTTCCTTCTCGGTCAAGAAAGAGGGTCAAGAAAGCTGTCTGCTTGAGAGGGCAAACAAAGAAAGCTGGCAAAGAGCTAACAGAAACAGTAACTCTACCCCTGGCAGCCAGGCTTCAGAAGGTGGTTCAGGCCGTCTTCCTCACTGCAGACCAACGATTTTGACAGTAACAACCCATCTATTGTTGCTTCACTGAAAATGACTACAAACTGATGGGAGAAATACCACACGAATTTACCTGTTGTTCATTGATTAAGAACTCCAATACGTACTTATCGGGGAAATTCATATTAAAATTTATTTATAAGCACTCACTGTGAATGGAACCATGTCCTCGCTTCCTAACAACTCAACATTGCTGCTCTGGAAATCCTAGGCTGTTTCAAGCACCTTCCTTTTATCATTATGACTATGCTTTTATCAGAGCCGAATTGTCTGCAGACTCATTACAGACATACATAAAGGTTTGCTGAAGCCCTGAAAGCCGAGAACTCCTGATGTATGAACCGAATTGGTGTCTTGAATACGAGGCCCAAATCAATTGAACAAAAAAAGTTACTGCCCTTGAATTCTGGCCTACATTGATGTTTCTGGTTCCAATGTCGTTGTTGCTTTTTCTAATTTTTGGCCGACAGTTCATGTGCGTTCCTCCTCCCAGGGGCTCCACCAACCAGGCCTAGTTGGAAGAGCTCCCAGTCAAGAGCAAAGGTCTGAGGATTATTGAAGTGGTTTTCTTTTTAATCGCTTATAAAAACAGAGGCACAGCCAATCACCAGCCATGCAATTTTCTCCAAATCATTGGGTTTCTAAATTCCCCGAAGAAAGTCAGAGTCAGCTCTTTCCCAACAATGTGGTATTTTGAGCTTTCTTTCAGGCTTGGAGAACCTTGGAGCCTTGGGGAGAAGAGGAAGACAGCAAAAAAAAATATTGCTTGAACACATTAATAAAGCAGAGAGCATAGCAACCTTGCTTGGGCAGGGCACGTTGTTATCTGTCGCCACTCTGTTGCTTTATTTCCTGGTTGATGAAGCTAAGCACACTCTCAGTTCTTTCTCTCAGCTCCCGCTGACTTTCCTTCTACAGGGTTTGCAATCAGAAAGTGTTCCATGAAATCTAAATTAGGAACAGAAGAGCCTGAGCTAAGTTGGATTGCATTGGTCCTTACCACAATTCGATCAACTAGCATTTGAATAAACACTCTCCAGGCAATTGCAGAGCTAAGGAGGCAAAGAATCACTGAAGGAGGTGATGCTCTTTTTCCGGATCACCAGAAACTGGGTATCATTTTGCCAGACCCCTCAGAAAAGAAAAAAAAATGGAAAACAGCAAAAGTTCATGCGAGCAACACAAGTGATTGCTAATTGGATATTTAGTCCAGTTGAAAATTTACATCCATACACATTTAACTGCCCCGATCCTGCTTGAAGAAATAAAACAGTCTGCAAACCCAGCCATGTTCTGCAGATTGACTCTCCTCTCAGGAGTATCAGTTGATCATCCAGTGCAGGCTCAGGGAAGCCGCTTTAACCCCAAGATGTGGAAGCTATCTCTTTTCCTCTGAGGCCTGCACCAAATGCTAGGAAAGTGAATACGCAGAGACACCCCACAGGGCACGCCAGGTTTTGCCTTTATGTCTCAGTGCAACACTACAAGGGGTAGCAACTTCACTAAATCTATGTGTCTTTGGGTTTGTACACGTCACCACACACTTCCTGACCTATCTCAGTTTCTTCCCCTCTGAGTGGCTCAGCCACACGTTCTAAATCCGCATCTGCCACCTCCCCACATCTTTCCTTAAAGTTGGACTGGAGCTAGTTCCCGAGACATATTTTTCTGTTCCCTGCTAAATGAAGTCTCTGAGTTACAGCACGTGTTGTCTCAGGTCACATTGTGAGGTCCTAAAGCTATCCTGAGAAATGTCTAACTCAACTGCAGATTTAAAATAGAACTGGAGAACTTAGAATCCATCCTACGACTTTACCCCTGCACAAACTCCAGCTGACTGTCGGTAAACTAGGATCCAAAACACCACCCGTAACACTTGCAGTCCCTAGGAACCTTCGAAAGAAATGTTGTGTGAATGATTTAAAAATATGTATTAGACCTTGATATGGTGAATTAAAGAGAATAAATACTCTAACCTTTTCTATTCACCAAGACAGGATTTATGTTCAGTAACAGAAGTGATGCAGTTGTTAATGAGCGAGCCAAAGCACCCACGAGTAGCTTGTGCGCCCGTTCCATCGGTCTTTATTTATGATGTTTTATTTGCACTTCTATTCTCTAGAGACCCGGGAAGCCACAAAATTCCAGAAAGCAAGAGCGGTCTGACACACACGGCTTTTCCTGATAAGTAATTCAAATGAATGGATGCTATCTTCTGAATGGCAACGAAATGCTCCTTCATCTATCAAAGCCTTAGCTTGTGGCTGAGGGATTTCAATAGAAATGCAGCCTTGAATGGAAGGACAAGAGCAATCAGTCGTTATTTGGATGACAGAATAGCGAGGGACAGACTGTGAGGCCGAGATGATTTCTTTGCTCACAGTGGCTATGAGAAAAAATAAGAAACTGATTGAATCTCAATCACAAGAGCCATTGTGAAGTCCTACATATATAATTGGCAGGGTTCCTATAAGTTAGAAGTGCTAATCTTTAGTACATATCGGCTCTGGCTTGTCTTGTCTTGTTAGGTAAACAAAATGTGTCTTGCCTGTCATTGTCATAAAATATTAATGCACTGGAAGTCTCTAAACCATGCTAAGCATAAGGCCTATTATCACACTTAAGAGCAAAGCAATCTAATAAATCGCTGACTGTATAAAAACTAAGTCAGCTGGCAGAGGCAGTAATCTCCCCAAGGGATAGTAAGAGCCTCATCTTCCACTACAGCAGCTGCAGTCACTGAGAAATGATGCTTCTCCTGTTCAGTATAAAATACATTTGTGCTGAATTCTGTTAAACTCTAATGGAATCATTAGGATTGTCCATACATTATGAGTGATCGAAAATTTAACTAAGAAAACCATCTTCAGTGTTGTCCTAAGGCAGGCAGAGTCTTTTCATTAGGTATATTTTTAATGAGCTAAATATGATATGAAATCAAGCTGTTTATTTTGAATATATTTTCTGAAAGAGCTTGAATGCTGCCTCGTGCATTAATCACCATTCATAAACATTGAGCACTGGGTTGATATCCCTAATTGAAAGGAATTCACTTGTTCAGTCCTGGCGTGAGGTCCTCCGGGAAGTGAGTAAACACAAAAGCAATCTTGCTGTTGTACATTTTAGAAACAATCCAAAAGTCATTGTTGGGCAGCTATTTTCTGCGACCCCTACAGGATCTCCAAAAACTGTAAGAATAGGATATATCTTTCTCTGCTCCCACAATATGCACTGAATTAATTAAATCAAAATTCTTCTAATAACAGAGAAAAGATGGGTAGATGTACAACATGCAACAAGTACTCAGGTGCATGCCTTCAATCTCAATGCTGATGATGCAGAGGCAGGAGGACCTCTGTGAGTTTTAAGCAACTGGATCCACATAGAGAGTTCCAGGCCAGCCAGAGCTATGGTAGCTTAAAAATACAGTAGCTTAAAAAAAATTCTGTCTCAAAAGTAAAATAAAATAAACCCAGAACAAAACAAACTACAGTAACCAGTTATTTTAAGTATTTATTTTCACAATAATTCAATAATGTAAGTACTTGTCAAAAGTGAGGAAATAGCTAACCTCTTCATTATCAACCAACACGTATGACTAGGGCCTGAGCCCTGGGAAATGGACATTGAATTGCATTTTTTTCTACAGAAATCTGCAAAGTATTTAGAGTACTTACTGTGACTGTTACCCAAAAATAGTAATCTAAGGTGAGATGATTAATAAATGGTGTGTCCCTCCCATAGGTCATCCAGTAACAAGATAATGAAATTCTATATTCTATATACACAAAAATTGTGAAATTCAAAAATCTTCACTTATCAGAAATGATATTAGAAAGTGAAAATATATTAAAATCAAAATGAGAATATACACATTTTTGAGACATCATGAATTATAGGTTTGAATTTTACACATATTACACACACAATCATACATATTTGAACATATATACAAATAAGGGAGCCTCAGTTAAAGAACACATTCCTCGTGTAATGTTTATGGTGATAGGATTGTCCATAAGGCCAAATAACTTTCTCTGCATTAACAATAACTTCATTGTCACAAAACTAAGCAAAGTGGTCATTATAATTGAATATGCATTCCAATATCCCTTAGGAAGAACTGAGTCTTAGAGCTCTTTCATCCTGTTAAAGGAGGTCTGAAAGTCGCATTTATACAATGGCACTGGTTTACCTCTCTGAGTTCCTCACCTGCTCAATCGACAATATGCACTGAGGTTCTATTCAGCATAGCATGAATACTTACAAAAGCAATTAAAATTCAGCATCTGTCTGTCTTCAAAACATCCACAAGCTTTTCAAGAAATGAAAAAGTATATTGTAAGCACGGTTTGGTAGCAGCATTTTCTTGGGTGGGCTCTGTTTGCTGAAAGCAATCAGAAGCATGGCTCCTTTAAGAGAGGTTTTCCTGATTTAGTGGTAGCAGAAAAAAAAAGTCATGCTGCTTTGAAATGCTGGCTTTCTGGGCCACGCTGCCAGTGTGACCTCTGGCTCTTTAGGAGGCCGAGCATTTAAATGGGGTTTATGAGCAGTGTTATGGCAAGACATAGACCCACTGCATACTTAGAACTGGGGCAGTGTGCAGGGCTTGCAGAGACAGTAAACATACGTCCGCCATGTCAACTGGGTGGAGCCAAAAGGCAAAGTAGCCTTGGTCCTAGTCACACTGAGGGTTAGCATTTTATTTTCTGTGACAGAAAGAATTTCAGATTCGCAATAGGACAGATTCAGACATAAAAGACCTCTAAACAAGACAAGTGTTTAAAAAATATACATAGGCTTGGGAGATAGAAAAAAAGAGTATAGAGAGTTATAAAAAGAAGCAAATGGTTTTAAAATAATAAAACAAAGTCTTTAAAGAGGCAGAGTAAAAAGCAATAGAGTTAAAAAATTAATAAGCCAAGTAAAGATGGAAAATTCACAGAGAGTCTGGATTATGTATATTATTGTATTTTTGAATTTTTTGACTGTGAAGGAGCTAAGTAACCAACATATTCCTTTAAAGATATTTTGTCTTCAAAATTTGAGTCTAAGGATATGTTGCTTTGGAAAAGAGGTTCTGCTTTTGTTTCCACAGAAGATAAGAATCTGTGGAATACTTCCAGACTAATGTGGTTTGATGCACCAAAACCCCTGAAAGGTTGCCATGAACACCCCCAAAAATTGCTTTGTCCAACAAAAAGCAGGAAGAAGTTTGGAGCAAACTACGCTCATATTCCCAAATATTGTTTATAAATGTTTGCTTATATTTAAAGGTGGATATGCTATAGGGATTTACATTGGTATGGATCTTGGTTTATTAATACAAATTTAAGGTCAATTTTGTTATACTGTGTATATATATATATATTTCTGATCTTGATTAAGGTATTGTGATTGTGCAGCTCATTTAAAA
>LOEQ01002966.1:273364-286985 GCA_001685075.1 Bramus lutescens | reverse complement strand
CAGTGTTTAAATGAATACAATTTGGGTGTTGTTATTTCGGGGTATAAGCTAGCCAGGCGGGAGCCGGGTGAGACGAAGAGCAGGCCTGCTCTCCCTGCTTACTACAATGGTGGTTCCTCAGTGGTATGATCTCACTCAATTATCAACACAGGAGGCAAAAAGGCAGGATTATTTGGTTCATTCAGGATTAGGGTTTTGTGCAAAGCATTAATGAATTCTTGTCACATTTTAGCCTGCTATCCTTGAGGTTTCGGGCATAGGTTTTTGGCCTGGAATCCTTTCTGCCTGTTCTTTCACCAGATGGAAGTATCAACTGAGATTAGTTGGAAATACAACTGCCATAGCTGGATCTTACTCACACAATGTATTATTTTAGCAGAAACAAGACTGTGCAAGAGAAAAAAAAAAGTACCACTGACCTAGCTGCCACTTAATAGTACCTGTAAGGAGATCAAACAGGGAGCAGAATGAAATAGCAGGATCTTAGTAAAGAAAATAAAACGCCTTTGGGAAAAGTCTAATGTAGGGTATGGCATGATTTCAGAGGGGGATGCTTTTCTCTAGCCACTTGAAAGAGAAATAACAATTAAGGGCATTTAATGAGGGTGCAAAGACACCGTTATTAGTGCCTGAGGTCCACTGTTTATAGCTTTACCTAGACTTCCAAACCCTTCTGGTTCCTCTTGCTTGGCCTAATATTAGTTAGGGTTCCTATTGCTGTAATAAAACCCAATGACCAAAAAACAAGTTGAAAAGCAAAGGGTTTATTTGGCTTATGTTCATCACTGAAGCAATTCAGGACAGGAGCTCAAACAGGGTAGGATCCCCAGGGGCAGAATCTGATGCAGAATCCATGGAGAGATGCTGTTTACTGGCTTACTTCCCACGGCTTGTTCAGACCACCTTCTTATAGACTCCAGTACCAACAGCCCAGAGATGTCACTGCCCACCACGGGCTGGGCCCTCCCCCACTGATCACTAGATGAGAAAATGCCTTACAGCTGGATCTCATTAAGGCATTTCCTCAACTGAGGCTCCTTCTTTTGATAACTCTAGCTTTGTGCATCAAATTGATGCACAAAACGAATCAGTACACCTAGGACACATTTGAAGATCAGCACATGCAAATTGTGGCATTGTACTATTCTCTCAGCACGTAAGTTACCTTCTAATTGTAAGAAGAATTTTGCAATATAATCAGGATTTGCAAATATAAAACAGTCACTGCAATCTATAATTGTTTCTATGCAACAGAGAGAACCTGAGTGCTGACAATAGGAGAAAGAGTGAAGAAGTTTTCTATACATTTTAATTAAACTAACATTTACTGAGTATCCCTTGTAGACCACATAAGATGAATAGCATTTAGTGCATAAAAGGGAAGTAGGGGCTAACTTTAATGTGTATGAGGAAGAGCACTGTGAAAGAGAGGACATGAAAGGCTTTGATATATAAAGCATCTAATTCCTGGAACGTGTAAGAAATGATAAATACATACTATTTGGAGGACAATTAGATGCTAGGCAGGCAAACCAGGAAACAGTGGTACATCAAAATGACATTGGATATATGTTCATCTTGCTACTTGCTAAGGAGTTAAATATTCTTTAAGAAAAAAAAGCCTTACCCATCACTCTTAAAACCTCATTCCTTTTTCCTGCTTTGCTCTTAAAAATGGAGAGGCTAAAGCAAAAAAAAAAATTATTTTTGAGTCATACAGTATAAGAATGCACTGCTATTCAGCAAAAAAGAAAATAAATTTGAGCCTCTTCAAAATATGAAATAAGGTTTATATTTAAATAAATACATTAATATCCTACTGGGGGCTGCTTGCCAAAGATGTGCAGGTTTTTCCCCAGGTACACTTATTTGCAGCAGCAGTTATTTAGGTGGTTAAATGTATGCCTGAAATCTCATCGGGAGATATGAAAGATGGGGAGAAACTGGAGTGACAGAGAGCAAATGATTTTCATCTATTTACATATTATAAAAGGATTTGCTTCAGGATTCTTATGACACTATCAACACTAGGCTCCTTTTCTTCCTTAAAAGAATGAGATCTCCTTCTTAGTCAAACAATAACATAACTAACCTGCTGTGAAAGGCAGCAAGGCTTTTCCTACGATGCATCTGAAAGTTTTACCTGCCTCTTCCATACTCTGGTACAGTCAATGACAGAAGATGCAAAGAGAACCAGTTATATAGAGTCTTGTATTTCCAAAAGCTGCTGATTACAGCATGTTATGTATAGACAACCTAGTGTGATGTTTTTGTCTGTTGTTTTTTTGCAGATTTTCACTTTCTCTTCATGCCATGAGTCTTATAGACAAATCATTATCAAACACCACTGTCATTGCTGTTTTCATTTTCCCTTACATTTGATGTACTTTGCTAATGAATCTTTAAAGCACCTAATGTGGAAAACATGATAATGGTTAGTGTATTTAGGCTCCCCTGGACAGGTGGAGACACACAGAGTACACTGCATTTCTATTCCCCAAGTTCTGTACTTTCACAGGCAAGAACATGTGGAAGCCTCAGCCTTCAGCAGCTTCATTTGAGTTCATTACCAAGTCCTTTCCACTACTGCACACACCAAATACTGCATCACTCAGTCAGCAGAGAGTGGAACACTGAATTTTAGTGTCATGGATTAGAACTCCACATTGGGCGCCATATATAGTCAGACTTTCCTTTGTGAAAACACCAGCCCACAAATAATGACACAGAGATTTATTATTAATTATGAAAGCTTGATCTTTAGATTAGGCTTGTTTCCAACTAACTCTTTTAACTTAATTAATCCATATTTTTTAATCTATGTTCTGCCACATGGCTCTTTACCATTCCTCAGTATGACACATCCCAAATCTACTGGCAAAATCCATATACCTAGATTCCTCCTCCTGGGTCTTCTAACTGCCTGGGAGTCCCACCTATCATCTCCTGCCTCACTATTAGCCATTGATCTTTTTATTAAGTCAGTCAGAAAGCACCTTAGGCAGAGATGCATCTTTATAGAGTCCAAAAAGATTAGCCAAAAACAAATGTTCGTTTTGATCATCAAACAAATGTCCACAGGATTCTTCCAATGCTTAAAATCCCCAGGGCTTCTTGTCCTCATCAATTCTCTTCCCACTTCCAAGAATGTTCCGGTGAATGTTGAAAATATAACTGAAGACTTTAGCACTCTCAGTGTATCTGTAACTCCTCTGAATATTCACAATTACTTCTTGCAAAATCTAGCTCATCTATAAGGACAGTGCCCCCCATTCGCCCTTTCAAATGGCAGCTGTTTACTATTTCCAAAAAGCTTTGCTTTCCTAATCTTGAAAATAAAGTGATTATCCTTCTTGCTTTTGTTTCTAATCTTGCCAGAACAAATCCTACTGTCAGGCTCTGCATTCTATTTTTTTTGATAACCTGATAACCTTAAGGCCACTCTTCTCATTATTTGGAGATGCCATCTACTCCTCATCAACACCCCCTCCTTCTTACTTGACTGTGGTTCCAATGTTACTTGCTTTGTGATATATTTTATTCAGTCCACAGTACATTCTTCAAAGATATTCCACTTTACATAATAAATTGTTTTGCCCACAATTTCTGGTGTTTCTGAAAACAAATAGATGCTCCTTTTGACAACAGACCTTATAATCCTTTATATTTTGTATCTAATGGCATTGTACTATAGCCACCTAAGACATCCTAGATCTTTGTTACTATCAACTTTAACCCCTCTCCTCTCAAATTGTCACTTCAATCTCTCCATTCTCCTATCTTTCCCTTGTCTCTCCAACCAGAACAATCATTACTGCCTAAGAGTAGCAGCTCCTGCCACCTAATCTTTTTCTCTCACTTCCTTATGTATTTATTCTCCTACATATGCAACTTAAGCTACCTAACTAGCCATGAAAATCCATCCATTGGATGTACCTTCAAATTTTTGCTTCTCCTGCTTTTCCTCTTACTGTCTTGAAGAAACAAAAACTTTAGGTGAGTTTGTAATTTGCCTCCTTTATACCTGCACCCAGCTACTTCAATTAGATGAGAAACATGGTCCCACTTATTACTTGATGTTTTCGGTTTCCTTTTTAATTCTTCATGTTGAATTTAAATCCTATTTTATTAAGGGAAGAAAAGTAATAAGAAATAAGACCAACTCTTCAAGTACACCTATCCACCCCTTGCATTTATGTATTTACTCCATCTTTATTGACTGCATGAGATCTTTCAAAAGACCATTTCTTTCATTGATACATTAGACCTCCTCTACTCTTCTAGAAGACAAAAGACAGATAAATATAAATGATTTAAGAACTAGATGATGTCATCAGAATGGAATGTGAAACACCACAGACCCCAAGACATGACTCCAGCTCTCTTTTAATGAGGTGCAACTAGAGATTCTGTTTGTGCAACTTAGCAGATTGGTTTTGCATCTGCGATAACTTGTCTTCTTTGCTTTTAAAAGTTACACTGTTAAATTAACTATTAACTAAAATGCTCTTTGATCTTAGTCATGCTCTGGATACTCATTTTTTTGTCAGAATCATGCAGCCCATGTAAGTTACAGTGTTTCTCCCCAGTATGTACACAGTGGAGAAGACAACCAGCATGGCTGTTTGCACAGATGCCTATGGTCTTATCCCCTATATAATTATTAAGGTCTTAATGAGATGATAGGAGAAACATACCATGACACAAGTAGTTCTCACTTCTTCAAATACCAAAGTGGAAAAAAAAGCATTTTAATGTTGTTTTAAAAACTAAAGTTTTAAAATCATATGTCAATTGATTTTCAAAATTAAAAGCACACACTATCAGTATATGTGGTTGTCAAATTAGTGGTAACATATCAAGGAGGTCAATTGCACAAAGTTGGTAAGGGATCTATTTTGATTATGAATAGAAGAAACGTTAATATGTCATTTTCCCTGAAGATTCTTTCTTAATATAATATTTTTACTTATTTGTTGAGAATTTCATGTATGAATAAAATGAGTTTTTATCTTACCCTTCCTCTACTGCTCCCCTCCAACTTCAGGTCTCCCCATGGACATTGCTCTCCTAGTTTCATTCCATGTATGTGTGTGCATGTGTGTGTGTGTGTGTGTGTGTGTGTGTCCCACTGAACCCAATTAGTGCTGCCCATATGTGCATGAGTACAGATCCATCCATTAGAACATAGATAGTTACCAGGATTCACATCCCTGAAGAAAACTGAAACTCTTTCCCTAGCAGCTACCAGCTGCCAATAGGTCCTATGCTAAGGGTGGAGGCTCATAGGCCCTTCCCCCATCCATAATGGAATTTTTTAGCACACTAACAGATATTTTAGTAAATTTAATTTATACACCAAATATAATGTGCAAATTAGTATATCATAAGCCTTCAAAAGTAGCTATTAAAACAACCTAATACTGAAAATAGTTTTGTTTCTTTTCATAAATACATGTAGAAATCTGACCTCATGATAATTTAAAAATGAATATATTCTAGATTTAATTTTTTAAGATTTAATTTCACTTTCAACTATATTTATACATGTGTGAGTATGTAAACAAGAGTGCCCATGGAGGCCAGAGGGACCAGGTCCCTATGGAGCTACAGGCAGTTATATGCTGCCTGAAATGGGTGCTGGGAAATGGATGCAGGTCCTATGCAAGAGCAATACATGCTCTTAACTGCTGAGACCCCTCCATCCCTTAAACTTAAATTTTATTGTGAAGGGTTTGTAAACCATCTATCAATCTTTTCCTTACCAAGAACAATGGGGCTTACATTTTCAAAACACTGGGTCAATAACTTCAATAAATGTTTTTATTAAGCACTCAAGAAACTCATGGCCAAAGATTTAAGTAGAATTTTAATCATGATGTACAATAGTATATGAGATATTTAAGATTTCATTAAAAAAAAAACTATATCTAACAATTTCCTTGAGAGTGGAGACAGTTGAGCCCATGGTCCAATCATCAATCTAAATGAAGATCTCCTTTATCTATTAGCTAGAATTGTTATATGTTAACACATACTAATGAACTCAACCTGGTCTAAAATAGATTTTTCTTACTTCCTGGATATGAAGTTTGAGAATTCATTCTCACACACATTTGAAACTCTGCTCCTAGAAATTATAGAAGCTCCTTTGCTTTTTAGTCATTATATTCTTCCCAGGTTTGATTTTAGAATTGAACCCCTGGGTCCTGCCATGGCCCTAACTCTCCCTCATTTATCTGCTTATTTAGAGAGATTTGAGAATAAGAAAAAGAGCACTGTTTTTAAACTGAATTCCCATAATGAGTTTCATTATCTTCAAGCAAGAGAAGACACTACTCTCCTCAGTGAACTAGGAGTAGAGATGGGCTTAAACAATCAATGAAGGCTCATGAAAAATGAATATCCTAATTGATCCTACTATATTGATGAGAACTACTCTTAGTTAATACCCTGGCAAATACAGAACAGATATAGTGAGGCTATTATGGTCCAAATAAGAATGTATTACAGCAATATCATGCATTATTTTTCATTTCATTGTTTTTATCTTTAATATATTTTAATTAAAACAATTTTTACCATTTTCCCCCTTCCCTTTCTTACCTCAACCCCTACTCATGAACTCTACCCTCAAATGTATACCCTCATCTCTTTTCACTATTGTTACATATATATATATATATATACACATGTGTATGTATGTATAAATATAATATACACAAATGCATAAATACAACCTGCTGAGTCAACGTTCATTGTCTGTGTATATATTGTTTCAGGGCTGATCACTTTATATTGGATAACCAATAAGGGACTCATCCCTAGGAGATAATAATTCTCCCTCCCCCAGCAGTCATTAGTCACCTATAGTTTCTTCTCTAGGGATGGGACCAAAAGTAATTATCTTTTTCCTATTAGCATGTCTATTGATATTGGGCTCATTGTTCCAGCTTGTTTATGCAATCATTTCTAAGAAAGATTGTTTCATATCAGATTTCCTGATGCTCTGACAATCTCTCTATCCCCTCTTCTGTGGTACTTCCTGCTGTGAATGCAGGAACTGTGATGTAGAGACAGTCATTGGTGATGGGATCCCTATAATTAACTGATCTCTGCATTGCGTCCAGTTGTGGTTTTCTGTAATGGTCTCAATTTGTAGTAAAGATGCTTCTTTGATGAGGGGTGGTAGCTATCAGTGGATATAAGGATAAAGTTTAGTATACAGTAAGGAATTGTGTTGGTCTAGCAAAGTAGTAGTGGGTTCTTTTGTAAGGTACATGACCTCACTAGTTCTTGGAAGTTTGTGATGGTGGAAGACACAAAATAATCCCCCACTAGTTCAGAATTAAGTATAATTAAGGGTTATTTATTTAGGGGAGACTTACAGATCACTGTCTTAAATCACAGTTCTCTGCACAAAGAGGGAACAGGAACAGAGTCTAGCAGCTGGAAGTGAGAGCTGGAAGCAAGAGAATGAATTCAGGTTTTACAGCTGCATTTATAGTATAAGAGACCACACCCAAGTGGTCTGGTATCTTAAAGGCTAATGGCTGAAGGAGTGTAAGGAGCTCCCATTGCACCTCCACCTTTTGTTTATATAAGAGAATTCCAAACCCAATACAAAACTATATACACTGGGAACAGATATCAAGTATAAGATTAGAATTACAATCAGCATAAACAATATTAAGCAAGGAACATATGCCGAATGTTTTAATAAACATTCTATCCTAAGGAGTCTAAGTCTTATATTGGAAATGTCTTGGCTAGATCATAAGAGAATGGTAACTATGACAATTTAATCTTCAACCCCATGAAGACCTGAGAAGGAAGATAATATTACTTGAGTAGGCAAGAAGAACAATCAAGCAGCTCCCAAAATGTGCAGTAGATGACAGAGAAAACTGGCTGCCTGGGCAAACACCCAAAGTCTCATTTGCAATGTTGAAGCAACCAACTTTGGCTAAGGCCTAGAGTAACAGACAGACCATTTTCAGANCCAAAGTCTCATTTGCAATGTTGAAGCAACCAACTTTGGCTAAGGCCTAGAGTAACAGACAGACCATTTTCAGAGGCAGGAAAATTTTCAAAACCATCATACCCTGTCGTGGCAAGATTTGACAGTCTATTTTTTACTCATATCCTGCTTGTCCAATCCAGACATTGTGCACTTTGTCAGTGGTCGAGGCATGGGCAGTCTCTTGCCCAAAGGCCAGTTGTGCCAAGAAGAAGACAAACTCCAAGTGGAGTGTCTTTGGTCCGCAACACTCTCTCTGGAATAGATCAGTGCTGTCAGGAGCAATCGTGTCTCACGTCAGCAGAATCCTAAGTTATTTAAATGCCATGTTCTACAGATCTTTGAAGTGGTGGAATTGAATATCTGCCTCTTGAAGAGGCCAATCTGGATGCCAAAATTCTGGAGTAATGATAGTCATATTCACACCTGTGTCTAGTAATCCCTTAATTACAATGTCATTTATAAGCACTCTTAGCTTTGATCTTTGATAATTTATTGAAGTCTGCCAAAATGTACATTTCCTATTTCCTACTGGAGTCTTTGACTCATCCTCTAGGTCTATTTCATCATCCAGAACAGTATGGTTTTTTACAGTAGGCACTGGATTGTTTAATTTTCCTGGTGAGACATGTTCTCCACAGTGACTGGGAATGACTGGGCCTGCAAGAGGCTCCCCAAGGAGTTTCCTGGTGGTATTGGGTTGCTGTGTCTATCTCTTGTCAAACTACATTCATTAGTCCAATGTCAGGGTTTGCCACACCTCCTACATATACCAGAATGCTGAGCCCTCCTATTCTTGCCATTCCTAAAGGAAACATTATTCCCAGGAATTCCTTGTCTACAGTCCCTTCTTAGATGTTCTATTCTTCTACAATTAAAACATTTGGCATTTTGGTGTCTCCTCATACCATTGGAAATCACTTCTCCTACCCAAGCTTCAGTACTATAGTCAAATGTTTCAGCACTCATTGTATGCAGGATCCATTTATCTATGGGTGCTGATCTAACCTATAAAGGCTAGGATCTTCTTACATTCTAAGTTGGCATTTTCAAAAGCCAAGGATTCAATATTAGTACATGTCTAGCTTCAGGGTCTGTCATTCCGAATTGTACAGCCTTAGTTAATCTTTGTAAGCAGTCAGTAAAGGATTCTCTCTGGCCCTGTTTAACTCTAATATATGACTTGATCATATTTCTTGGTTCCTGAATCCTGTCCCAAGCATTTAAAGTTGCTGTGCTACATAGGGACAAGGTGTGTTCATCATAGCAAGCCTGTTCCTGAGGATCAGAGTAATGACCCTCACCAAGAATTTGATCTTGGGAAGTCTCAAATCCTTTTGCTTTCCCCTGTTGTTCTAAAATTTTTGCCTCTTCTCTCCAATTACACTTCCAAAGCAGCTAAGGTCCATTTTCTAGGACCACCTGTAAGCAAAGAAGTCATTTTACCCCTATTTGCTGATGATACAATATCACCCATTAAAGATCCCAAAAATTTCACTAGAAAACATTTAGAAACAATCAACAGCTTCAGCAAAGTGCTGAGGTACAAAATCAGCTTACATAAAACAGAAGTCCTCCTAGACACAAACAACAAGCCCACTGACAAGGAGATTCTGGAAACATCCTTTTATAGCTGTCTCAAGGGACATAGAGCATTTTGGGAGAAATTGAACCAAGAAGGTGAGTGACCTCTTGTACTGCAAATACTTGGCGAAAGTGATTGTAAAAGACATTCTATGTTCATGGATAGGCAGAATTAATATTGTGAAAATGGACATCCAAAAAGAAGAAGTTTATAGATTCAATACATTCCCAATAAAAAGACCCACAGAATTCATCAAAGGACTAGAAAAAATTCCTAAAATTCATATGGAACCATAAAAGACTTCATATAGGCAATGTAATCCTGAGAAAAAATTTTTCATCCAAAATACTGAGAAGTGTATTAATTACATTAGAAAGGAATAAGCTCAATTCATAGGAAGAAGAATTAATGTTTAACAAAGCATATAAAAATATTTAACCCTTTAGAAGCAGTAGGTATTATTTTTACCTATTACTTTGCATCAATTAAAATACTGTAAAGAATGTAGGCACTCTCACATTACACTCACAATAATATAGCATTTTTAATATTTTGAAACCAGTATAAAATATCTGTTAAAATTAAAATGAGCAAACTACTTGGAACTTTGACTCCAGAGATCATCCCTAATGAAACATTGATTTATACATGTAAGGGAATAGAAGCTAAGATTTATATTACTAAAGTATTCATAATAGGAAAAAGATAAAAGCAATATCATTCTGGCATAGAAATATTGCTAAATATATTTAAGGACCTTTCTTTGGTTGTATCAAATGGGGTGTGTATAATGGAATAAAAAATGTCAAGCTACACAGAGTACATAGAGTTTTACAAAGCTATGTAAGGTACAAAACTTAATTCACTGTAATCCAGGTGAGAGCTTGATAAACTCTCTGTGGACCTAATAAAGTCATCTTCTTTAGTGAAGAGAATGGGATTATATATAGTGGAAAAGGTGTACTTAAATATGTTTCTACATTTTTAGTATTTTATTTTGGGTTTTTTTTTTTCAAGATAAGGTCTCCCTGGCTATCCTAGAACTCACTCTGTAGACCAGGTGACCTTAAACTCACAAAGATCTGTCTGTCTCTACCTGATAAGATCTGGGATTAAATGTGTGTGCCACCACTGCTTGGCTGTTTTTTGGGGGTTTTTTTTTAGTATTTTTTAAGGTAGCATATTTATCTACAATCTATATTTAAAGTTTAAAGTTGTATTAAATAAAAATGATTTTTTGCTAACTATGTTATAAAGAAACCACTAAACAATTTTAATATAGCCACATGATTACTTTCCCAAATAAAATATCTTTAACTCTCCAATTAAAGACAAAGACTAGATGACTCTATAAAAATAAAAGAAGAAGAAGAAGAAGCATGCAGTTGCTTGCCATCAACAATAAACAGCCCTCACTAGTAAAGAAATTTAGAGTTTGAAAGTGAAAAGACAGACTCGGCATAACCAGTCAAAGGCAGTTGAAAACAGGCAGGGGCAGGTATAATATACCTGGCAAAGGAGACTTCAGTCCTTTATTCAGGAGAGATACACAAGGTCACTACTTCTAAATAAAAGGAATAACCATCTAGAAGAGTTAATTAAATACATGTGCTTCAATTGTTGGGTACCCACTTGATAAAACAACTATTACTGAACACTAAAATGCAGGCAGGCTAAGATAGTATCAGCAGTTGGATTCAATACCAGTTATGGAAAAAAATAGATCATACAGACAGGAAAACCAATAAATAAACTTCAAAGTTTCACTTTACCATATGTAGTAGTTTGGATGTGACTGACCCCCATAAGCTCATAGGAAGTGGCATTATTAGGAGGTGTGACTTTGTTGGAGTATGTATGGCCTTGTTGGAGGAAGTGTGTCATCACCTTCGGGGTAGCTTTTGAGGTCTTCTTTGGCCAAGCTTTGCTCAATGTAACACTCAAACCATTTCCTGTTACCTGCAAGATGTGGGATTCTCAGATCCTTCTTCAGTATCATGTCTGCCTACATGCCACCACATCACACTATGATGATAATTGACTAAACATCTGAAAATGCAAGACACCCCAAATAAATGGTTTTCCTTTATAAGAGTTGCCTTGGTCATGGTGTGTCTTTAAATGATTAAAAACTCTAAGACAGAAGTTGGTACCAGGGACTGGGGTTACTGTGTGATAGGTCTCATCATGCTTTTTTTTTTTTTGAAGGACTACAGAGCTTTGTATTGTGGATTAGAAAAGTAGTTTAATGCTTTAAGTGCTGTTAAATGGGCCATTTTAGTAGGCACATGGAAGACAGTGGTTCTGAGTGTGATTTGAATTGTGGGAGCCTATTTCAAGACGTTTCAGAGAAGAAGAATTTTAGTAGGTTGTCAAAGATTGTTCTTATGATATTTTGCTGAAGAATGTGACTACCTTTTGTCTTTGTCCAAAGAGTCTGCCTGAGGCTAATGTGAAGAGATTTGTATTAATTCCATTGGCAGAGAAAATCTCAAAACACCTAGTATAGACTCTGTTACAGGATAATGATAACTTTAATGAAGATTTCTAATGAAAATATAAGCAAGCTGAGCAAGGAAAAATACAAAATGTACAATTTGAGAAGAAAAAGAACCTGAGGAAGTATAAAATAGATTAAGAAATGAAATAAAGGGAATAATGATCTCAAGGCAAGACCCACCCAGCTAGGTTTCTAACCTATTGAAAGGAATTAAAGAAAAACTTAGGGCTGGGTGTGGTGGTCCACACCTTTAATCCCAGTACTCTATAGGCAGAGACTGGAAAATCTCTTGAGTTTGAATCTACCCTGGTCTCCAGACCCAGTTTTATTACAGCCAACTTAGGAAGCATTCACTTCAAAACTATCAAAACCAGAAATCTTGTGAAGATGTAATTAAATGAGGGGGTTCATGTTCCAGCCCCCAGGAAGTAGTAGAACTTAATAGTTGCAGCCACATGGTTCTAGCTTTGTGCATACGGAATTTGGAATTTACCTCTCTGACTAAGGAAAGCCACTGAGGCCAAGCATGTGTCAGGGATGTCCCTGAATGGAGGACAAGAGAGGACATTGCAGGAAGCTGTGAAGTTGAATCTTGGGTTGCTTGGAAACCCCAAGTTGTTGGAGATGCCAAAGCCGTAAGATACCTACTGAGGAAAACTGCCAACAGGGAGTGGAACCAACCCAACCAAAAAAAGGTGTGTTACAGTCAACAAAACTGAAAGGAGTTGGAGATCTGAAGAGAGTTTAGATGTCAGACCTGAGATACAGGGTTTAGAGTTTGTCCAGCTTGTTTTTGGTCTTGCTTTGATCCAGTATTTCCTCACTATGTTACCTTCCCTAAGTTTTGGAATGGTAATGTATGCCCTGTGCCATTATATGTTGGAAATATATGATCTGCTTTTTGATTTTGATTTTTACAGGTGATTTCAGTTAAGAACCTGCATGAATATGAACTTTGGAATTTAAAACATTGTTGAGACTGTGATAGACTGTGGGGACTTTAGAAGTTAGACTTAATGCATTTTGTATTATAATATTGTCATAAGTTTATGGGAACCAGGGAATGAAATGCGGTAATATTTTTTTTTGACAGCTTGTAGGAACTTTATTTTCCTTCCACCTTTTTGCCCTTTGCTCAGGTGTCTGCAGAGGAGCTCAGGACCACTCAGTGGCGGCTCCAACCCACTCGGTGGCCTGTGCTGTGGGAGCTGCTGACCAATCCTCAGTGGCTGGCTGGGCACTCCAGTCTTCAGTAGGGAACTGCTGGATGGGCACCGAGGTTACCTGCACACCCTCAGACCAGTCAGCCACCTCTGGCTGAGCAGCAGTGAACTCAGGAGCTGGTGCAGTCCATTCACCCTCAAATTCCTCCTTGGTCACGGCCTTCTCAGCAGCAGCCTTTTCTTCCTTCTCAATCTCCTCTTGGTCTCTGTAGAAGTAAAGATCGGGCATAACCTCCCATGGGTGCTCACGGGAGATAGTGCCACGCATGCGGAGTACTTCCCGGGCCAGCATC
>LOEQ01002966.1:236895-272114 GCA_001685075.1 Bramus lutescens | reverse complement strand
TAGCCGTGTGGGAGCTGGGCGGGACGAAAGCAGGCCCGCTCCCCTTTCACTACAGTACTGCTCCATCTGAAAGTCGAGGTTGGTGCCACCTAAGTGGGTTCCTGCAGCAAGGAATTTGAGGACATCCTCCTCCATCTGCAGGACATTGTGTAAGTTTCCCTTTAAGTTACGTCGGGAACCAAGAACAACACCGTATGGACCCGTCCCGGGGCAGCGCGGAAAAGCGAAATGTGGTAAATTTGAATGTAATTGACCCCATAGTCTCATAGGGAATGGCACTATTAGGAGACGTAGCTTTGTTAAAATGGGATTGCCCTTGTTGGAGGAAGTGTGTCACTGTGGGGGTTAGTTTGAGGTTTCCTATGCTCAATTTACCACCCAGTGAGTCGGTCAATTTTCTGTTGCCCTACAAGATGTAGGTCTCTCAGCTATTTCTCCAGTACCACATCTACCTGCATGCCACCATGCTCCCCACCATGATGATAATAGACTGTACTTCTGAACTGTAAACTTATAAAACATACAGTTAAATGTTGGTGTGGTCATGGTGTCTCTTCACGGCAATAGAAACCCTAACTAAGACACTACAGAAAATTCGAATTTATACATCCACAGAATGTTCCATCTTCAGAACTTTCTCTAAAACAGGCTACCTTTTAGGACATAAACCAAGTCTTTTTAAAAAAATAAAATAAAATTCAAAAACACTGAATAACTTGCTGTGTCTTACTAGACCATAGTACAGGGGGAAATGAAATCAATAGCAAAACAAACTCCAGAAACTGGAGTCTCTGGACATTGTATTATTTCACTGATGACAACATATGGCAAACATACTCAACTTAATTTGGAAAAGGTGGTAGCTTTTTCTCCAGAGCAAGTGAGACAAGTGTGTCTACTCTTATTCAATATAGTCCTTGCAGCAATAAAACAAGACAGATAAATAAAAGTGATATAAACACAAAATAACCCATTAAATTATCTCTAATGCAGACATTATTCTGCTGTAGGTAAAAACTGTCAGCAGCCTACCAGGGCTCTAAAGAATTTTGAGCAAAGCAATAGGATATAAAATCAAAAGGGCCATGGGGTGGGAAGTCACTCAAGAGCCTCTGCTGCTCTCCAGAGGAACCAGGTTTGCTTCCCAGCACCCATGGAAACTTACTACCATCTGTCACTCTGGTTCCAGGGGACATAGAGCATTCTTCAGGCCTCTGAGAGCACCAGGTATACATGAGCATGCATACAGAACAAACATCCATACACATAAGTTTAAAATTATTTTTTTATTTTTAATGACTGGACGTAACTACCAATTGCTTAATCCCTAAGAACTTAACTTTTACATTTTTTTAATATATTTATGGTGAATTTTGTGCCAAACTCTTTTTAAAAAAAATTTAGTTATTTAAAATATATCATCCCCTCTTCAATTTTCCTAAGCCCCTCTCATCTTCCCCCTTACTCCTTACTCCCTCTCAAATTCATGGACTCTTTAGATTTTATTTATTTTTCTTTGATTATTATTAATATGCATATGTTTGTGTATAAATGTATAAATACATTCTAGTGAGTCTGTTTAGCATGGTTTGTAGGTATATAATTTCAGAGCTGACCACTTAATATTGGATGACCAATCTGGGAGTTCTTTCATAGAGAAGATTAATTCTCCTCTCCTAGCAGTCACTAGAACTAGCCTTTAGTTCTTTGTCTAGTGGTGGGATTTTGTTAGATTTCCCCTTTTCATGGCAATATTCCTGTCGGTGTTGTCACCATTTGGGTCCTGTTTACACAACCATTTTGGTATGTTGGGTGTAGCTTCCTTGTAGTTTCTAGGAGACAAAGCCTCAAGCCTTATAATCCCTCCTCTCCTGCTTCAGTGATATTTCCTGAGCCTTCAGTGCAAGAGTTGTGTTGCAGATATATCTGTCCACTGGGGATGAGTGCTACATGAGCAGTTGATCTCTGCCTTTGGACAAGCTGTGGGTTTCTGCAAGGCCTCCATCTGCTGCAATAAGCTGCTTCTTTAAAGAGGGGTGAGAACTACATTTATCTGTAGATATAAAGATAAGCATTTAAAATGCACTTAGGAAGAATGCTGGTTTGGTAAAGTGACAGTCATAGGTTCTTTGTTAAAATCCATGATGTCACTATGGGGTAGTTGTAGTACCAAGTATAATTTCTCTCCTGATGAGCAGATCTTAAATCTAGTTAGAGAGCTATCGGTTACTGCCAAGATACGAGTCTCACTATATCACAACATGCTATTTGTTGTTGTGGTTCACATGGTTTTAGTAGAATCGAAGACTGACTTCTCCCTTGGCAGTTTGCCTAGCATCCTTTGATACATTGAGAACTGAACTTCAGGAAGAAGACATTCAGGTCAAATCCAGCCTGGATCTTCTTAGTTGTGCTGGAAGTACATGGTGTCTCCAGCCATGTATTTCCTCTGGGAGGCAGCCAGGTACAACCACACTGGCCTCTATTATTTGGGAAGTCTCTTGTATCCTCCTGACCAACAACTTGAAAGGTGTGGTTTCTCATATCTTATGCTATGGATTTTGTGAAATGGTCTATGGCTCTTGGAGGGAGCACTCTCAAAACAAGTGGAATGACTTCATTTAAGATATATGTATAAGATATAAACGTTAATGTGCATGATGTATATATGTATGTGTATATGATATATGTATATACATTTATGTGTGTATAAAATACACAAACATACATAGATACACAGAGACATACATAATGTGTAACTTTAGGTAAATATAAAATATAATGATTCTTTAAGGGTTTTCAAACATTCATTGTGTTATCTATTCCTCCTCCCTCCTTTGCCTTCTGTATTCACTTCCCTCCTCTCTCCCCAACTGAAAACCCCTCCACAGTGATGTAGGAGGGTCATCTGTCTATGTGTTACTTTCATTGGTTAATAAAGAAACTGCCTTGGCCCTTTGATAGGCCNGTATAAGCTAGCCATGTGGGAGCTGGGCGGGATGAAAAGCAGGCCCGCTCCCCTTCACTACACCACATTTTTTTAATTTTCCCCTTCTTGTTACTTGTACCCTGCTATTTCCCTCTCTAAGCTTCCCTCTACCCCATGGTCCATGCTTACTTTGCTGGTTTCCATGGTTACTCCAGGTTCTATACCCGCATCTGAAGATTTGGAACTGGGACAACAGAAAAGAGTGAGCATGCAACATTTGTCTTTCTGGGTGAGGGTTATGTCACTCAAAATAACTCTTTCTAGTCCCACCCATTATGCTGTGGTTTTCAACCCTATTCAAATAATGCCACACGATGCAATCAGAGTTCATCATGACCAAAGCTGAGAGGCATCCAGTCACCTCAACAACAACAAAAAGAGCAGTCTTCTACTTCTTATTAAGACATATGTACACAACAGCAGTCTACTGCCACTTCTGAATTCATAATTGAAATATGTATAGCCATCTTCTATAACTATGAAACACCTGTATCCATTTCAATGACCTCCTGTGGAACATCCCATTTTTATAATAAACAAATAAGCTATCCTAAACATAGACTATGATCTAAGGCTTCTATTCATTGCCATCGATCCCAATAGATGTGCTTAGACAAAACCCCACAAAAATACCACCCCTATAGAGTTATCAGGAATTACCTAAAATGTTCAATAATCACTTTATGCTTTGCAGATAATATGATCCATATTACATCTACTCAGTTTTGCCACTGTAGCATAAAAACAACTATAAATGACTCTGAAATGCATATGACAGTGCTTTCAAAAATACATTTCTAAACACTAACATTTGAATTTCCCATTATTCATGTATGTTAAGAAGTAGAATTCTCACAATGCATACAAAAACAGGTGAGTACAGAATTTTGATATAAATTTTAGAAGACAAAGAACTTACTTCCATTTATCATCTAACAAAAAAATGTGTTTAGCTTGTCTAAAATTAATGGTCCTTTTGTGGTCCAGTTCGTAAGTGACTGATTAAAGTGAAATGAATGCTGCTTTCAACACGTGCTCTGAGGAAAATGGATTTGTTAAGCTGGGATAATTACTGTGTTTTTCCCCCACAGATCTCCGTGAAAATATAAGAGGTCAACAGCCTGACCCTAGAAGCCTAGGCCTAGTGCTGGGTCAGGTGGCATGAAGGGGACTAAAGGATAGGGATTTTGGAACAGGTGCCTGTTTAATAAGAGCTCAATAATGATAGGTTCGTGATAGCTTACAATTCTCTCGTCCTATTTATGTGTCCTACTGTGATCACAGATGCCCATAGCCACAGCCAGCATGTTTCTACTCTTCCCGCACCCCTGGCAAGGCCATCTCAATAGTGAGAGAGATGAAAATAAACTCTTGGTTCATGTTATTCTCCCAATGATTATTCTATTCTCATCTTCAGATATCTTCTAGCAATCATGTGGATGCTCATGCTGCTTATTTTTATAGTTTTAGGCTTGAAACCCTAACACAGGAACAGAAGTATTCATTTTGGCAGCTTATCCTGAGAACCTGGAAGCGAATCCCCAAAGCCAAAACCTCCTATAGTGTTTGAAAAGATTCTCACACTGCTCACTAGTTCCTGAAGCTCAGAAGATTCTGCAGGAGGATGGGAGTGCCCATTGGGGGTAGCAGGTGGGGAGGACTCCCCTTAAACATGTGACAACTCCGTCTCATTCCCTCCATGTGGTTTCCATGTGGCTCCTAGGCAGGCCCACCTAGCTCCACAGGAATGGGTGCCCAGTGGCAATTCTCCATCCTTTGCTAGAGTGAGTATGGAAGGGATTAGGTGATCAGGTGAGGAATCTTTTTGTAATGGGATCATTCTACAAAGCAGCACAATTGTGACTATGAAGAATGACTTTTAAAGAGAAAACCATAGGCATTTTCCTCATGCTGGCATTTTTAACCCTGCTTCTACCTTAACAATTATTAAAACAGCAGTAAACTCCCATCTATTTAAGAGTTTTAAAAATGCATGTTGTGTCCAGGCTTCATAAGTAGACATGGAAAGCATATCTGGTGTGTTATTGGTTGGTTGTTGTCAATAAAAAGCTCAGCTGTCTTTGGGGGATCATTTTAGACTGTGGGAAACTGCACTGAACTGAGTGATGAGCTATTTGTGGTAGAAGCTAGATGCTGCTAGATTTGGATGTTCATTAATGCTTTACAATTTCTCTATCTACCTGGCCACATCTGTGAGCCTTTTTCCCACTGTCCTTCCAAACAGGGGATGGAGAATTTTGGTCACCTCTTCCTTATCAATGTGCTTCTGATGTTTTTCCTTGCATTGTGTATACTTTTTCTTGTATAGACAAGACAGATGCTTTTAGCCTGCAAGGGGAACCAGACACTCTCAGAGTAACAGACCCATTTAGCAGGGCTTGGCTTCCAGTACATGTCAGCGGCAGGTGACATTTAGCACAGGCTTTATCTCAGCTGTGGTAATTACTGGGCTGACATGAGCACTCATACACATTGCAGATTGTTTTCAGTAGATGCAACCAAGCAACCCTCCTTTCTCTAGTGCGGTTTATCTGGCTTCCAAAATGTGACATTCCAAACACACACACACACACACACACACACACACACACGAGGTGGGGGTCCTTATGCCATTTTTCTGAAGACAGTCACCCTTTGTTTCTCTGACTATATTTAGTGTATGCCATCAGTGGTGGCCTGGGATATCTTCATTGTATGCAGTGTCTGCATTACAAGCTATCATTATAACCTATTAAAGAGAAAAGCCGGTGTTGGAGTATTACACCACATACTAATTCAATGATATAATCAATGCACTTACAGTTACCAATTAATTCTCTTAAATACCAATTGCATGACTGATAATATAAGATGGTTTTAATTTTTATTTATATTTTTAATCATGTGTGACATATGTGAGGGGGTATGTACATGTGTGTGCAGGTGCCCACAGAGGCCAGAAGTGTTGGATCCTCTGGTGCTGGCATTCTGACTGGCTGTGAGACACCAGACACGGGTGCTAGGAATTGAACTCGGGCCCTCTGTGAGAGCCGTACTCATTCCAAACTGCTGAGCCATCTCTCCAGGTGCCCACAATAACTATGCCTTTTAACATTTCTGAGAGTGGTATATTTGTTAATGAAAGAAGATGGAATTAAAAGATAGTATTTTCTGTTGTAAAGGAAGTCACAGTGACAAGCCCTTAAATATTTGTATCAGCTCTACTCTAGTGCCAGAGCCACTTTCCTAAGTTAGACAATTATTGAACATCTTTTATACTATTCCTCCTTAATATCCAAGCATTTCTAAGTAAAAAAAAAAATCCTGGACTTTTGAAATTTCCCATTTTAACTGACACACTTATCTTCCCAGATTCTAAGATTAGTCTGGTCACTTAGCCATTACTTTATACAACACACACTGGGCAAACTGTAATTTGAAACATGCCAGTAAGATTATCTTTTCTGTGAGCTATAATTATTTAAATGGTCACATTTTCAGTTAACTTAATAGGGGGCTGTTCATGGCGTCTAAAGCATAGAGACAAGATGAAGAATTACTATGAACAAAACGCTCCACTGTACATCACGAAATGCATGCAGGCTTCAAGCCAATGGTGCTCAGCAAAGTGAAGGGCTGACGCCCATGCATTAGAAAGCGTGGGCCAGATCAAGATAAAGTAGTTAAATGAGAACTTAGCTGGGTGCAAGTGGGTTGTTCAGTTCTGCTGCAAGGCAAGACAAGAGGGTGGAGAAAGAGGAAACTGTCGGACACGCTACCTAAAAATACTTTCTACGACGGTGAGAGAAAAAAGATTTTTAAAAATCCCAGGAGTATCTCCGAGACCTTTAAATGTTACAATTAATGTTGGAAAAATTGAGGTTGAATCCAGTTATAATTATGCAAAATAAACCTTTTTGTAAGTAGCATTCTCATAGGAAATTTAAGTACAAGGCAAGGGATGGGGTGCCGCCATGGGCATTAAATCTGAACAAGATATGAACTTGCTGAAAAAAATCACCAAGAATTTCCTAGCTTGCCCTCAAGTTCTATCAGAGAAATAAATGTGTTATAAGAAAGTATCGGCCACCTAATATGCTATGCAGTGATGTAAAACCGAACAACTGACAGCCTCATAGAACCCTTTTGCTGCATTAAGAAGCAATCTGGCGTTTAACGGAGGTCACCTACATTACTTAAGGCACTTTAAGTGGAAGCTCCCTTTTAAGTATGCATTTACTCATCATGCCATTTTTAAATGACAGAATGCTGACTGAAATTAAAATCCCATTCACTTGACACATTCTGCCTCCCTCATATAAAATTCCTCCAGAGCAAGGTTATTTTCAATTCTTGTAGTAAATGATAATTGACCTCCTGGTTAGAACGGATGCTTGCCTGGCTCTCTGTCACAATACACATGTTGATTAGCATTCCTGCAGAGAGGGAAATAACATTTGTATTGCTTCTCTTAGTGTTTTCTCTGAAGAAAACCAGATGGGCCAGGAAAGGAAGGAAAAAGTTTTAGAGTAACAGGAAACTAGAAGTTCAGACGTAGCTGTCATTGCATCCCTTCCAAGCCTTGAAATTCTTCATTATGGAAAGTCTTTGATATTTGCCCCTTACCCTCTGTAATACACACACCCATTCCGTGGTTAGCACATAATCACGTTGGTCTATCCCCGATCTTTACAGGAAAGTCTTGATATCACTTTAAAAGGGCCATTCGGTGGAGTTTAATCTCGGAAAATCTCCTAACAAGCATTTCCCATATGAAATAGCCACCCTCTTTGAAAAGCAAATTCCAGGCTTGTGGGGTGCAGGAGGGGGGATCACCCTAATAACAGGGCTGCAGAGGGAATCTTTCCATTTGTTCTTTATAGACCACAAGAGAGGGCCTGTAAGTATCCTACCAATGAGATGAAAGGAAGCAGATTGTCAGCAGTTGGGCTCACAGCCTACAGCAGGCCACTGACAAATGAGATCAATGTGCAAGCCGTAGGCCGAGTTTTCAGAGACCCCCATCTTGCAGCCCATCACTTAGAGCTCATAATGTTTTAGTGGCTTTTCTCTTTGAACAAAATAAAACCTGCAGATTGTTAAAGAGAATGAAAGTTCAGCTTAAAGCAATGGGATGGAAGTCAGAGTAGAAGGGAGTTGATGGGAACCAAATGTCTCCCATCTGGTTCTGGTTCTGCGTAGAGTGCACGGAAGGCCGTGTTAAAAAAATAATAATAATCTGACTCATGCAATTCTGCGCAAATCCAAATCCATGCACATAATAAAAATACAACTGGAATGAGACCTACCTATGCTTTTGACAACACTGTGGGATTCAGCATCAATTCACCTTTACCACTGATTCTGGGGCTTGCCATTCATCATGCTATTTCCCCCACATTTGGGGATGTGGCACAGTATTGCTAGAAAACAATGTCTTCCTATCTCAGGAGCTAAAAGGTCTATGAACATTTAGCACTGCCTCTAACGATAATATTGTTTACTAATATGTAGGCACTTAGTGATTATTAATTTTCACATATGAAAGAAGAGCTGAATTCTGCAAGGTAACAAAGCATTATCATCCATTAACAAAGCAAAGCAGTCTGTGAAATTTGAGTTCTCTTTTCTGGACCTAAATGCTTGGGATGGCAACACTCTCAAGAGATGGTTTTATAGATAATTTTACTAAAAACGAATGACAAGCCTTCCACCAATGTGGCTCCAACAAGATAAATTGGGAAAGCAGGACCATTTTTTCATGCACACTGAACACAGCATCATTTGTCTTTCTTTGGGAAATGCATGGAGAAAGAAATGAATCCAGCTGAAACATGAACCAAGTGAATAATTCAAAGCCTATAAGCCAAACTGCAGACTGCATATGAGCCACCCAGACATTGATCTATTTAGTTAACTCTGAGATGTATGTCAATCAATAAGAGGGTCTATAGGTTTGAACTGAACACTGTCTCCTTCCAAAGAGGGATTCAGAGTTCTGTAGAAATGCATCCTGTAGACAAGAGGCCAAGTATCAATGCTAAATACCGTATTTTCAGGATTCTAAACATTTAAACTTGTCATTGGACCCCTTAGGCAGAATTAATCACTCCCTAATATTTGCTTTCCTAGTAATTTTACACCTGTCAATTAAAACACTTTCCAGTCTAATTATAACTATTAACTTGTCTTTTTCTTTTGTGTGACTGTGAGCATTTTGAGGTTACTGACTGTCTTTATCTTTTCAAAATCCCACACTGTGCTTGTGATGAGCTCCTGCTCTATCATCCATTTCCTTTTCTAGACACTGCTTTAAGAGTCAAAATCCAAAAGATCCCAAGCCCAGACCTAGTGAGTGTACAGTGCAGAGGGAACATGCCAAAGCAACCCACCTGAGTGGCATTGCCGAGGACAGCAGGGGGTCACATCCCATGTTCTCACAGAGGACAATGGCTCTCTGGAAAGGGTAATGGGAACATCTTCCATTCCTGGAGAAGATGCTCTGAGCAAGGTGAGACAAAAAAGAACCTTTCATTAGGCTCTGTAGTTTAATAGTATTAGCTCAAGAGAAATAGGTAGGATTATCAGAATTTATGAGATAGTTGTATACCTTTACCTAAGAAACAAATTATTTAATAAACAAACAACAAATAAAAATGTCAGAGCCCTAGAATGAGAAAATTAATCAACAGCACTGCCTGCTTTCTAGGCTGAGGGAAGTCGTTAAGGAGCCTGTAGATAAAAGTCAGACAACCACCTAGCCTTTGTGATATAGTGACAGTACAACCAGGGAGACAGGAAGACAGTCTCCTTCTATAGCTAGCAAGCAACTAGAAAAATGTCAAGGCTTCAAATAAGAAAGTCTGTCAAAATTATAGACACAGGCTGAGTTGTAAAGTGGAGGAGCCAGCAGCCTCCTCCAGTGGCTTTCAGCTTCCCATTGCCATCACTCCAGAGGCCTATCCCAACTGAGCCCAGATGCAGAGCCAGGGCTCATAAGCTGTGAGGACACTGTCATACATGCAGACTTAAAAATATACACACATGCACACACACTTACACATAAAGACATACATAAACATACACACTCATACATATACAGATACATACACAGACATACACACTCACATACTAGACACATATACAGACATATACACACATACACATGTGTACAGACACATACACAAATATATACACACTTATACATACACACACTTATACATACACACATACACAGACATACACATATAAACACACACATACACACATGGGGGAATGCTGTTCTGCAATTCAAAGTTGGAATCAGGATGATTCCTCTGTTCCTTTTTAAGTTAACAAAGAAAACATGAATGGTAACCTCTGCCTTAGTAGTAAGCTATTATTTTATGAGTATTCTGCCTACATGTGCATTCCTGGTACCCACAGATGTCAGATAGGCATCAGATTCCCAGGGACTGGAGTTACAGATGGTTGTGAATCACCATGTGAGTTTTAAGAATTATAGCTGGGTCCTTCTGCAAGAGTAACAAATGCACTTAACCACTGAGCCAGTTAACTCTCTAGCTGGTCAAATAGGATCTTATGCGTCAAGGAAACAGAGGCAAAAGATTGTAGGACTAGGGTAAAACCTTCTAGAATCCCACAACGCCAGTGTCTTAGCAGCGCAGACGGTAATAAGGCCTACTGCTCACTCACCTGTCCATATCCAACTAAAGGACAAGAATCAGGCGAAGAGTCTGGATGGGAGGACCGCCGAAAAATCACACAGGAATCTCCATTGCACCAAGGGTGTGGTGAAGACAGAACCAAGAGACTACAGAGTCAGTGCAGAATCAAGAAGCAAACTGAGGAGAGAAGGCAGAGCAAGAGACTCGGAAAGGAGGAGAAAGCGGGCTCGGTGACAGGGCCATAAAGCGTAGAGATGTTTTAAAATATGAATGCATAGATCTAATTTTACGTGTTTCCCACTATTCTGACATGCCCCTTCTCCTCCTTAGCCCTCCCCACTGTTCTGCCTCTGCTGTTTTCCATATCTTTGAACGCAGCTGAAATTCAAATGCTCCAAATCGGAAATCCACATCCTTGCCAAAATGTATTTGTAGCACCAAAATCGTTACAAGAGGCATTTTCAGCCAATGGCAGAAAAGCTCAGGGACCAGCGAACATTTGTGTTGCCTGAAGCAAGCACTCCCTGCAGAGGCTGAGCAAGGTGATGCTCTGTCCTTTAGCTTCGACGCTCGCGTAGCAAATAAATACCCTTATCCTCTTCATGTGATGTGGTTTTTGCACACTTGTGGTTTTTCCTAGTTGACCTCCAGGCACAGTGGCGAAGTGCTGTCTCCTGTCCCTGATCACATAAGGCTATGCTGTGCACCACAGATAAAAATGCAATTCAGGTGTAAGTTCATACTCCGCTGGCCACGAGCTCAGTGTTAATGAATAAATGACACAGGCAGCAAACACACATAAAGCAAGGTGATTACATTTTCACTGTAAGTTCATGGAAACCCACTTCTATACTTATAGTCTGTAATTCTGTATTTGCTAAGTTGGTATTCAGAGTAACTTTGACATATCTAGAATACAAAGCATTCACTGCCTATGTACAGAGGACTCAGAAGAAGCATCCCTCTCTGAAGGGAGATGGGAGTAAACAGTAGTGAAAAGGGTGGGGTTGCTTTCTACAGTGTGTTGATAAAGTCAAGGCTTCTGCTCCTAGGTGGTGACGCAAGGCTAAAGAACACCACAGTCCCACGTGATGTGCACGCCCCTAACTAGAGCGTGAGTCTGACAGGCAGTCATGTCTCCCCTCTATGTGCTTCAGTGCTCTCTTCAGTACAATACTAGCTTCATCTGGAAGATGAGAGTTATGTCATCTAGTCATCTTGAGGGAATACTGGCAGCCAAAACGTAACAAAATCGAAAATGCTTTAAAAAAAATAGTCATTGAACTGGCATTGTTTTCTTAATTACCGTGGATAGAATAAAATATCTTTCAATTAAAAGTAGCACATAACGTGTTATACAGACTTGGTCACTGTATGATCTTTATTCCAAAAATAAGTATGTATTTCTAAAAACAGGTTATCATTTTTTTACTCTTAAATGCCAGCATTTTAATACCAGCTGTCAAGCGTCATGGAATAAGCATTTCTATGAAGTTCTCTGAAAGCAGAATGGGTGGTTATGCGGCTGGCTTTCCTGTCACTCCAAAGAGGAAGCGGCCAAAATTGAAACAAAAAGACTATAATGTGTAAATGAAACTTCATCTGACCAATCCTGCTTCTAATATGCATTAAATTATCATGGTTTTTTTCCTCTTCAATTTGAACCACAACCAGGACTCTCAATAGAAGAAACCAACAAAAATAATATGCTATGATACTATTAAATGGGGGACACTCCCCATTGAATACCATTTAGCTCGAATCCGTGGTAATGCTATTAATTTCTCCCTTTTTAATGCACACTTTAGCTTGCACATGACCCATACCAGGGAAAATCAGTCACACCTCAGGGACCAGACATTAACGGCCTGCGCGACGAGTGGTTTATTTTACAATTGCTGGGGAAATAAGAGCGTGATGGAAGTGAGCTGCGGGTGAATTACTCACCAGCCAAAGCAACAATGTTTGTATCACTATGGAAAAACAGCCGCCCCAAAGTGAATGGAGCCGGAGCATACTTGTTCCATCCTCTCCAAACCCAAGTTAAGACGATGGAACCAAGCTGAGAGAGGGAACAAGTCTACAGCTGTTTGTCGCATAAGACAGAATATATTTTAGAAACTGATATCCAATAACACAGCTAATTAAAACGGAGTTCGCATGCATACACACAGGGGGAGGGGCACACACGTACGAATAAAGTAATAAAATAAAATATCATTCCCAAAGAAACTGCAGTTCATCAGGTCTTTGCTCTCATAAAATAAGCAGAAATATGCCTTCAATCTTCCCATGTAGGTGATATTTCTAGAACTATACGGAGGAAGAAAATTAAAACTACACAGCAGGGCTTTCACAGTAACAATTTATCCCTTTATTAATTTAAGAACATAATTTCTTTCTACCTGTGTCTTCTCTACTAAATGTAGCCAATCTAGAATTATTTATAGCCTTATAGAAGATGCGCACACAGCCTCAGATATTGCACTACACCGGTGAAAGTGTATACACTACAGGCTGGGGAGGATGGCTCAGTCATTGCACAAGCATGGGGAGCTATGTTTAGGACCCCAGCACCCATGTGTAAAAACTGGGTCTTGTTTAATTTATTTATTTATTTACAGTGTTGCACATCTGTAACCCCAGCCCTGGGGCTTACTGACCAGTTAGTCTATTCTAATTAATGAACTTGGGGTTCAGTGAAGACGTTATTTAAAAAAATAACCTGGAGAGTCATGGTAAAAGATACCTGACATCAGTCTCTGGCCTCTGCATGTGCACACATGGGCAAATGTACCTGCAAACACATATGCGTATTTTACACACATACACACACACGCACTGTAATAACTAACTCAGTAGAATGCATAAACAAAGGCCTTGTCTGGCATGAAAAGATGCACTTAATTAATTGAAATGCAACATTCAAGTATAATTCCAATTACTCCAAGTTCCTTGTTCTAAACTGGATTTAATCTGTTTATCTCTCACCTTCTGTTAAAGGCAGTAGATAGAAGCTGGCGACAGGGGTGAAAGAAAATAAGGTTCGCAAGAATCAGATGGCACAGTGGTACGCACTAAAGGCCAGCAGACCCAATTATTATTCTGCTTCCAGGTTTATACACACACACACACACACACGTTTGTCTCCGATTCACCGAATCCTACAGCTGGAGCTCCTTTTACAGGAAAGTTTGACCTTTTTGCTTAAGTCCAATCTAATAAGAGAAAAATCATTATTCATTTCTCTTCCACTCAAAGTCTAGATGCATATTTGAAAGTGTTATTTACTGTCTGGCCGTTAGTCTTTAACAGCGAGCAGTTACCACTAAAGGAGACAGCTGGCTGCGCCCGACCTATCCTCTACTGCCCCCAAGGCCACGCATATCTAATTCAAGGCTATCAGATAATGGTATGTGGCATGATTTACATGTAGAGAATTCAGAATTCATTGTAAGCCTATTTATAACTACAGCGCCATCGATAGAGAAGATGATTTAATAGTGCTTGTACGGGTGTTCTGACAAGAGGCATTAATATTAGACCCTTTTTCCCAGAGTGCTGCAAACAGTGGCGGGGAGCTACAGCTCGCCTGAGTTATTTTTCACTGGCAGCCCTCTTTGTGTTCATTAGCACTTACAATTCTAGGGTTGAGAAGCCACTGTTTTAACTCTAATTTGTTATATAATGAGCATATTCCAAGCACGGAGACTCTCCTTCATTAATGAAGCTAGAGAGGAAAAAATGAGGCTGGGGGTTCTGATGAAAAAGGACATCCAATCTCACAGGAACTTCCCAGGTCCAGCTTGGCAGCTAGTATTTGAAGACCGAGAATCTGCTGTCTACACAGTCAAGGCGGATAATAAAGATTCTATAATACCTTTCAAAAGAGGTGGGACACGCTGCGCTCTCTGCCAATATAGTTCCCCTCAATAATACTAACTCTGATGGATGAGGCTGTCTCTGGATACAAACAGGCGGGTCAGCACCTCCAGCGAACCCAGAGTCATCCTGCAGTTTATCTAAAGAGTCATGAGGAGTAACCACACATCTGAGGATGAAGTTTAATGAAGCATGGTACCAAGGAACTCTTTTTCTGCTAATAAGTTGTCTGGTTTGTAACAAAAGGAACAAAGCAGAACCTTTTTTCATTTGAAATGTAAACTCCTACTTCAAATGGAACCTGAAACTGTAGTCAAGGCCTTCTCTAAAACATCCAGCCCAGGATTAAACATAGGGTTCGAGGGATAAACACGTCAGCATCATGGAAGGTACTTTTGCAAGGTAAAATAGGAAGAAATGCATCCTATTTTTTGTGAAAGTAAATTATTTTGTGATGCTCAGAAGACATGTTATGTTTAACATTATAAAAGTCACATGGTCCAGTGAGGTAACTAACCACTGGGTCTGGCAAAAGAGTTTAACAGACACTGTTAATTATGGTGATGACTCTGGTTTCATATGTTTGGTATGTTTATTTCGATAGGCTCTATTTTTTCATATAATTTATATAACTATAAAATTTTGAAGTAAGACGCCAACACTGAACATTTATTTGCAACGTGGTGTATCATAGTCACAACCTAACACTGACATATTCTACTAACTCTGGGAAAGCCCTTCTTATCTGCACTCACTCCTCATTACTAGTTAGACCCTAGACACACATTCCTCATTTTTTCTGAACAAATACATGAGACCATAAAGGCTGTACATGTTAATGGAGAGTCATGCAACATGTGAGCGTGATATACACTATATGTGTATATTGCATATATAAATATGTACATGTATATATGTATGTATGTAAATATGTATATTTACATGTTTGTATTATATATGAAATGTGAGCGTGTATATTTACATATGTGTGTATATATTTAAATATGTACATGTAAGTATGTATATGTGTATATGTATATATTTACAAATACATATTTGTATATACATATTTATATGTATATATAAATATTTATCATGTCTCTAATATTTTTCAACAATCTTTAAAAATTCCTTCCAGTTTCTTGAAGCATACAGTATATTGCTATTATCTACACGCTGTTATCTGTCACACCAGGCTTGATCATCTTGCTTTTAGCTAACTATAACAATTGGTAAATTGATCCACCATTCCCCATACTTCACAGTTGCTTAAAACTACCATTCAGCTCTCAAATTCGGGGAGCTCAACCATTCTTTATTTTAACCATAAGTGAGGTCACACAATGCTTGTCTTTCTGTGTCTGCCTTTATTTCAATTAACAGAATCTTCAGTTCAACATCATAACCTTCAATAACCTTAACATTGTAGTATCTTTTATGTAAAAAAATGTTTAAATACTATATGGCCATTCATTTGCAGACCAAGTATCTAGAAGAGTGGCTATTCCCACTAAAGGATAAACAAAGCTTAGCTCAGAACAAAACTGCCTTATATTGTTTCTTCAAGCATTAAACAAAAGAAAGGGGTAGGGAGGAGGTAATAGCAAGGTTTCACATAAACTAGTCCATAGACTTGTATATGCAGAGAGTGGCTGAACACTTACTGAATCTAATTTAGTAATTCTCAAATGATGGGGAAAGAAGAATGCAAAAACACTTAGCAAAATGTGGGGGAACCAGGTTGTCACACAATTTGCAGAGGGGGGCCCTGTGGGCTGTCACAATTGTAGGTGATAAGTTTATACTAGATTTTACTAGGAAGATTCTGGAAATTACTTAAAACATCCAACTAACACAAAGTGTCTTCCACAGTAACTAACCAACTTTAAATGTCAAGCAAGTACAAGACTGAGATACTCTCTGTCAATTGCATGTATAATAACAATTAAGCATATAGTCTTACATTCTAATTGATTTTTATGACGTATGAAATTGTATCTCTAAGAAGTCTGTCAATCTTAGATATTATTTTTTATTGAGCCTCAAGAATTAACTACTGCTAGCTATATCTTTTTTATTGAAAAAACGTTTTCATAAGATGCATTTTGATCATGTTTTCCCCTCCCCAATTTCTCTCAGATCATTGCCCCACCTTACTACCGACCTACCCAACTTTGTGTTATTTTTCCAGTATCTCTCTCCCTCTTTCTCTCTCTCCACACACACATACACACACATACACACACACATACATAGATACACATACACACGCACACATACATACACACACACATACACACACAGAGAGAGAAAAAAACAAGAAACACATTTAAAAATAAAATCATAAAACCACAAAACTGGAAAGAAAAATAAGCAAGCAAAAGACCAAAAAGACACAAACACAAAAAAAATGCTCAAACAAAGCAAAATCAGATTTTTTTTTTTTATCCAGAGTCTACAAAGATACCATTGAGTTCATTATACGTTGGTCAACTGCTCCGGGGCATGAGGCCTGTCCTAAAGTGTGGTTATTATACCCAATGAGAGTCCATTGGAAAGCGTAATCTTTCCTATGTTAGTAGATATCAATTGCAAAGAGTTTCTTGGTTAGAGATGCTAGCCCATATCCACTTTCCCTTCTTGTGCGGGGACCACCACTTGGCTTAAATCTGTGCAGGCCTTTTGCATGCCACCAACGTCTCTGTGAGTTTATATGTGCATCAGTCTTGCTGGATCTGAAAGACACTATTTCTCTGGTGTCATCCATCATCTGTGGCTCTTACAATCTTTCTAATCCTCTTTCTCATAGAGCCTCGAGCCTTGAAGTGTGGGGTTTGATGAAGTCGTCCCCTACAGAACTAAGTGCTCTAAAGTCTCTCACTCTCTGCACATTTTCCAGTCAGAAGTCTTTGTATTAAATCCCTATTTACTGTAAGAAGAATTTCTCTGATGAGGGAGACACTGACCACTGTGTATAGCAATATGTCATCAGGAATCATTTTATCGCTATTCTCATTCTAGCAGAATAATAGTAGTAGATTTTTCCCTGAGCCTACTATGACTGATCTCAGGTTCTTGGCCATTGTTGCAATGTCAGGTATGGACTCCATCTCATGGTGTGGGATTTAAATCCAATCAAAAAGTATTTGGTTGCTTCCATAACACTTGTACCACTATTGTATCAGTATACCTTGCATGCACGTCACTGTTGTAGGTCACAGAATTTGTAGCTGGGAGATATTGATGATTACCTTTCTCCTCTGGCAGCATGCAGAGTACTTTCCCATACCATAAACACCAGTCAGTAGGGAGTGAGGTGTCTAGTTAGGCACTAACTCAACTTCTCTGTGTTTGATGACATACATAAGTGTTGTCTTCAGCAATTGGTCCTTGCCATCAGGTTATAGAAAATAACCACTAGCATTGGCAAAAGCCTGTGATGTTTGGGGGTTTAATGGTATCCCATCTCAACAAGATTTAACCCATTCCTAGCCCTGGAAGCTTTACTTGTGGTACAAGATGTTTGTCTGCTTGAGACATTGTCAATTTGGTGACTCCATTTTATTTATTTTATATTATATATTAATATATATTAGGGTGCTTCTGTAATAGTAAGGGTCCATGTTACTTTTCAAATCACCTTTCTTAGTTAGTTACCCCCAAGAAATCATAATAAGAAAGCCTGTGCAATAGCCCATAGTGTAAGAGGAAAAAGATAAACTCCCTAGTTAAATGGCCAAGAATTGGGTCCATAATTCATATATTTAAATTTGAAATTATAATTTAGAATAAACAACTTATGACTGGAATATAAAGTTAAAAAATATGAGGGCACCAGGCAGTGGTAACAGACGCCTTTAATCCCAGTACTCGGGAGGCAGAGGCAGGCAGATCTTTGTGGGTTTGAGGCCAGTCTGGGCTACAGAGAAAGTAACAGGATAGGCTCCAAAGTTACACAAAGAAACCCTGTCTCAAAAAAACCAAAAAAATAAAAAAGAGAAAAGAAAAAAAAACACTCTCACTGAGGTACTCGCAATCTTCCATAGGAAATTTCAAATGGGGCCTTGGCTACGGTATCTCTCCCAATAATTTCTGAAAGTCATTTAAAGCCCAGAGTACCACATGCTTTGGGAGGCCAGCACCACTAAGCTGTATCTACTGGTGTAGTTTGTTCTTATTAACAGAGGGAACAGAAGATATCGTGATGCATCCCTTTAATCTCAGGAGTGAAGAGGCAGAAGCAAGCAGATCTCTGTAAGTTGAAGGCCAGTCTGGCCTACAAAGCAAGTTCCAGGCCCACTGGGAATATATACCAGACTCTGTCTCAAAAACAATGACAGTAAACAGGAAGCAGGGCTAAGGAAATGGCTCGGTTGGTAAGGTCCCTGCCAAGTCAGCAAGAGAACGAGAATTCAGATCCCCAGGACCCACATAAAAATCCAGAAACAAACAAATGAACACACCAATAGGAAACATTTGGTTAAAGGGCAGACAACAGGAAAAGTAAAAACAAGTTCAGTACCCAATCTATACTGTGAGCCCCATTTCTCTGTCGTCTTTTGCTCATTATTACTGCATGTTGTTACTATGGAAAACATGCTAAATGAATCATGATGCATATTGATTGGTTCATGCTCTACCAACATTCCCTATGAGTGTTGATCACTGTGATGTCATGGGACTTTTGCCTAGAGATTCTACTTTATGGCTATTCGTATGTGCATATTCCATTTTCACTGTACCGAGGCTGATAAACCGAAGGAACTCACACTAACCATCCTGACAGAGTTAGCCTTCCTCTCTTGATATTTAAATTCATCTATTAGTCCTCCATCACAAACCCAAGCATGCTTGCTGTCCTTGCACTACCATACCACAAAAGAATAACTCTGGAATAATTTAGCAAGAGAAAATGAGGACAGATAATTTTGGGCAGTGAAAAATGTACATTAAATTCCCTGGAGTAAGAGACTCCAAGATATATAACTTGGGTAACAATGCAGAGAAAAATTGGAAGAGTGAAACTCTGAAAGACAGAATGTCGCCTGTAAGAGAGATTGTAAGAATTTTGAAAATAATACCAATGACTAGAAAGGAAAGAAGCTAGGGAAAGAGGGAAGACAGTTAAAGACAGTAATATTTGCTTTCTGTTGCCGTGATCAAACACCATGACCAAAAACAACTTAAATAAGAGAGAGTTTTTGGCAAGACACCTGATAGCAAGCAGCGGGCATGCTGGCCACAGCTGGAAGCTAGGCAGTCACATCTTCAACCACATGAAGCAGAGAGAGCTAACTGGGAGTTGGGTGAGGCTATGAACTCACAAAGGTCACCTTGGGGATGAACTTCCTCCAGTAAGGATGCACTTACGGCACCCCAAACAGCACCAATAGATGGGAAGAAAGTGTTCAAACACCCGAGCTTAGAGGACAATTCTCATTCAGGCAGCCATAAAACTAATCTTCAGCTCCCAGCTTAAGTTTCAGGGACATAACTCAGAAAATTCTGAAAGTAAAAAGGTGGCAATAATAAACACAGTGGAATAAAGTATCTGTACATCATCCAAGTAAATGGATTTCCTTCCTCCTGGTAGCAGGCAAAATATAAGAGGTGCTGTGGTCTAGTTGTGAAATAGCCCATTGGCTTATGGGTTTGCACACTAAGCCTCCAGATGATGGGGCTGTTGGAGATGTTACAGAACCTTTAGGAGGTAGAGTAATACTGGAGGAAATATATCACTGGAGATGTGGGCCTTCAGGCTTTAGAATGTGCCCTCACTTCCTGTTCACTCTGCTTCCAGACTGCTAATGTGATGTGATGGGCTGGCCTCATGTTCCTGCTACGGTGACTTCTCTGCCACAGTCAACTCTAAGCCCTACATCAGAGAAGTAAATTCTCCCTTAAGTTGCTTTAGTCAGGGTCTTTTAATGCAGCAACAGAAATGAAACTATTACAGATACCAAACTGAAATGAAATTTCTGGTCATCAACAAGCAACTGTCTAAGTACACCATGATGAATATTGAGGATCTGCTCTACTGTAACTGTGGTAATCAAGAGAGTTTAATATACTCGGTTAAGCAAACATATATATTCCAATGAAACAGAATGGGGAACCCAGAAATAGCCCCACACAATTCTGTCCAATAGATGTTGGGTAAGAAAGAAAGCAAGCCAGCAATAGATGAGGACACTATTCTACATGTAAACACAAGAAAGTTGTCAGCATGAAGGATTGGGGAGCTCATAAGTAGATCACTAGCAGTAAAAGAAAATCATAAATTAGGCTTCATCAAAATTTAAAACTGCTACCCTATCAAATCCTATGTGTGATGATTGAAAGTATAATCTATCAAGCAGCAACAATATCTTAACAAACATCTCTTGAGATAGAGGTTATGCCAAGTATGATGGTTTGAATGAAAGATGTCCTTCACCTGCCCATGGATTTGAACACTTGGTGCCCAAGTTGGTGGCCATGTTTGGGGAGGTTATGGCAGAGGTGAAGCCTTGCTGAAGGAAGCACTTCACTGCATAGGGTGCAGACTTTAAGAATTTAGAGCCCCTTTGGCCGCCCCCCTCATATGTGATGGAAAAATGTGTCCTGCAGCCATGTGATTGATGCCTTCCTGCCATGATGGACTCTAAACCCTCTGGTATCCATTACATTGATTTTGGTTCTGACATTCTATCATAACAACATAAAAGTGACTAATACACCAATAATATTTTTTGAATCTTAAAATTTGACAATAGTAATGCAAGCAATCTGATGACAGAACCAGAAAATGAATTGGATGGCATTCATACTAGAGAAACAAAATCTTACAGTCACATGAGAACCTGAACATGGCTGTCCATAGCAGCTGTGTTTGGAATCCATAAGAACTAGAAACGACTAGTACGGTCTTCCATGGGTAAATGGCTAAATAATACACATCATAGGAAGGAATATTACCTAGAACAAAGGGGAAAGCTATCGACACATGAAGCAACATAAATAGGACTCACGTATATGAATCTAAGTAAGCAAACTGAACTAGAGTGGTGGCAGATAACACTATTTGTAAAGGAATCCATCACATTATAAACTCATAGTAATGGAGGGAAGATAAGTATTTCTTTGATCTGCTGCTTTGTCCCACTGAACTTCCCTGGGGTGGGGGTTGAGTAGATGTTGGGGTTAACGGGAGACAGGTAGGGAAAGCCTTATGTACCCCCCACCTGCCCCAAAGAGGGGAAGCAGCAGCACTGGCATCAGGGTCTCTCGCAGCGGCTGGAGACTGGTTCAGGTCATCTTGTCTCATGGCACGGCAGCTGTTGCTGGGGCCCCTTGGCAGACCTAGGCTGGTTCAATTTCGGCAAGTTACAGACTGCATGCTCTATTAGATAGTTTAGTCCAGTTCCGGCCAACAAGGGCCGGTTGGCCTCCAGGCCCTTTGTGCCTAAGCAACCCACGCACACACACACACACACACACACACACTGCTATGTACAGTGTATTCCAGTTAGANACACACACACACACACACACAGATAAGTTGCCAAGTGTCAGAGATGAATGTGACTTGAGGAGTCTGCATCACATTGTGCCTGGTGGTGATAAACAGGTCTGGAGCTGGAGAGGCGCCTCAGTTGGTGGAGTGCCTGACTAGTATGCACTAATCCCTAGGGTGTGTTCCCAGACAGAGAGGACCCAAAGGTCCCCAAAATAGTATCGGCCATTGCTACTGCTCTTGTTGGCCTACCAGAATGTGATAGCAAATCCCAGCTGCTGAAGACACAGTAGCACACTTCAGTTGCAGAATATAGAGATATCAAACTGAAAGCAAGCAATAAGTTATTGCTTATTATAAGCCCTCTGAGATGGCTTTCATAGTTCTAGGAAGTGCTGTGCAGTTCAGCATGTTGTGTGGGGATCATCAGTGGTCTTATCCAATGCTGTACCATTGTGCTACAATCACCAATATACCAAGCAAGATGTGCCCACTAGTACAATGCATGCATTCCATTATAAGGGTAACCAAGCCCTTTGTGATTGAATTTGAGGCTCAACTCCACAAAAGAGAATTCATACGTTTTACTGTAAACCTGATCAAAAGCCCATGGCTCTTACAACTGTTGTTCTACTAAATGGACACATTGTCAAACTGCCTTCTAAGGATTATGTTTATATCTACATGGGTCATCTCTGTTCTCAGTCTTCGCCATGGGCAGCCGTGGTTACTTGTACAAGATCAAGCCCGTTGACCCACCAGCTTGAGTTTTGGAAAAACTCACAGAGCTCCACCCTATCCCCCTGACCAGAATAGACATTTTCAGTTAGTGGCTGCTGAAGGAGGGGAAGCCATTTTTCTTATGGACACACTGCAATTATATGTGACCCAAAGAGATAAAGTTCTTATTCACGAGTCTGGCTGACTAGAATGGCACATGCTCATTGAGCTTGTGCAAACATACTACCCCAAAAGAAGTACAATTATGAATAATTTTGCTTTCATCCCTGTGTTTCACTAGTGTTGAATACTTAAATTTGTGTGTGTGTGTGTGTGTGTGAAAGCCAGGAATCCCTTGTTTTTAAAAGAAACATTTTGCACTAAGTGCTGACAAATAGCACTTAAATGTGAAGTCAAGCTGTCGACATCCACCTCATTTGAGACACATCACCCACCTTCATTTCTAACATGCTATTAACTATTTTAAATCCAAAAAAAGAACGAGAGAGATTGGGGAAGGCATTCTGAAGCAAATCTTGGTTTTGGTATGTATGTAGGAACAGCCATGATAGGCTAAATAGAAACAGACCGCCCAAAGGAAGTTCTTTACTTCCAACCATTATTTCCTACCAGTGTAGGACTCGGCCATTGATAAGTTTAATGGAGGCCTGAGTCTCAGTAGTTTACCCTGAAGCAATACCTGGTAACAGGAAGGACCACAAACTAAGATTGCCTGAGCACCACCCAGGAACAAACCATCCAAAGGAAATGCCTACTGTTCCAACCACTGTAGATAGGATCACCTTCCAGTACATATTCACCAGGACACCCCTAGACAAATGTCAGCCAGTTAGGGTTCCTCAACATTAGACCCCTCACCCCCACATTTACTACTATAAAAACCCAGCTCTAACTGACCTAGGGCTCCCCGTTTATTCCAATACATTGGATATGCAGAAAGACCGAGTTTGCAAACTTGCATAAAATAAAGGCTCTTTGCTTTTACATACGGGACTCAGTCTCCTTGATGGTTTTTGGGGGACTTTGTGGATTTGGGCATAACAATACACACTTCTCTATCATTTTGGATTTTTCCTCTAACAAACATTTAGTTTGCATAATTAAATATGTATATGTTCAAAAGCCAAATGATATTTTAAAGAAACTATATGATATATTCATGACTCTTACAGTGCTATGATGACTGCTATGTTTTGGGAGTAATTTCTCCTCCTAGGGTTTATATGTTTCAGCTTGACACTCGGGACTTTGAGAGAAGGGTTCTAATGTAAGGCTGTGAAGTCACTGAGGGTGCTGCCCTTCAAAGGTAATTGTCACAGGGTCTCAAATTCTCATGACAAGTGTTATAAGGAACCTGTCATGGTTGGTTTTGTCACCTTGACAATCTAGAAATAAACTTGGAAAGTAATTTCACTGAAGATCATCTATATTAACCTGTTGCCATATCTGCGGAGGCTTATTGTGAATAGCTTCATGCATCCACTGTGGGGAGCAGTCTTTCATTGGCAGAGGTTCCCGCACTGTCTTAGAGAGTGGGAACTGAGCACCGGTGTGTATAGAGAGAGAGAGAGAGAGAGAGAGAGAGAGAGACTCCTGTCTCTGCTCTTGATTATGGATAACTAACTGATTCACATCTCTGCCGTCTTGACTCCCCTACAAAGATGGACTGAACCTTAAAATGTAAGTCAAATAAACCCTTTCTCCTTTAAACTGCCGTTTTCAGGGTATTTTATCCCAGCCCCAGGAAAAGAATCCAATAAAGAGTCCCAATCCTAAGTCTCTCTCTAATCTTAGCCTCTTCCTACACATGCTGCTGCTATTAGAGCCCCATACCTTTCTTCTTTTCAGTATTGTTAGCTCTTTGGGAATTTTATATAATGTGTTTTGATTTTCTTCATCCCCTTTCCCAACTTTTCCTAGCTCTACCCTCCTTACCTTTTCATCCAACTTTGTGGGGTTTGTTTTGTTTTGCTCTCTGATCGAGATCAATTTGTGCCTTCCAAATATTCTTAGATTTGTGGACTTACAATGAGACATTTACTAATCAGAGGCCAGGCTCTTGGAGAAAGCAGACTCCTCCTCTCTAAGCAGGTAACAGTTGCTGATAGGTTCACAGCTACAGGAGGGATTTGTGCCCAGCTCACTTCTCCATGCTTGGCTTTGGTCTGGCACAGGTTTGCACTGTGTTGTGTGTGCTGCCATCGCCACTGTAAGTTCATATAAGCAGCTTCCCTGCTGTGTCCAGGAGTGCTGTTTCCTTATGTTCATCTGCCACTTTGTCTCTACAGTCTTTCTACCCCCTCTTCCGGAATAACTGCTGAGCCTTGAGGGGAAGGAGAGAAGTGTATTGTTACATTTAGGGCTGATCATTCTCCAGTGTCATATTCTCTGCACATTTGACACTTGTGTGATAAACTAATCACTATATGTTGCGAATAAAAGCATCTCTGGCGAGGGTTGAGAGATTCATTATCTATGGGTATAATCATAAGTCATTGGGAGTTAGTTCAATACTGTATCCATTTAGTAAAATAATAGTAGTAGATTCTCCCCTAGGGTCTGTGACCTGTCTAGACACAGATTTCATGGTCCAATAATGGTGCTAAGTATGGGTTTCAATTTGTGGAGTAAAACTTAAGACTGATGAGAAAGTAGTTGGTTACTCCCATGATGGTCATGACACTATTACACCAGTGAGTATGTCTTGTCAGGCCAGTAATTACTACAGCATGCCGGGTTCACAGATAGGTAATACTAATAATGACTTTTGTCCTCTGATGGCCTGCAGTGCACCTTCCAGCACGATGAAAGCTAGCCAGTTGGGATGAAGCTTCCTTCCTGGGCAGTACCAATTTGATTTCTCCATATTCTCTGATTCAAGTATGTGGTGCCTTCAGGAATAGGTTCTTAAGGGCTTTGCCATTCAATTGCTAGAACTCTAAGCTCAATAAACTGCTTTTCCTTGCAAAATTAGCCCGTCACAGGCACATTGTTAGACTAATGTCAAGGGATTATAAGTCTTTCTCTCTACTACGCACTGCAGATTCGAGGTAACTGGAAACCAATGCTCTCCTTATGAAAAAGTGGACTCTTTCCCCCTTTTACTAAACAGGCTGTCCCGTGGGTTGGTAGAAATTTTGACATCCTCTCTAGGCTTTTAGCAGAGCAATGAAAATGGGGTGATGAAGCTGAAAGCATTGGAAGGCTTCAACAGAAGGCTGGTCTTTCAGCTTTTGGTCAAATGCCGAACTAAAGTGAGAGACTGGGGAGGCTTAGAATTAAAAGACTCAGAAAACAAACCAGTTTCTGCACTCAAGCTCCTGGAGGAGCAGGGGGAGATGGGGGACAGAGTAAAGTAGCTCTTAGTCTCCATAACTCCAGTGAGAAAAGAACCAATGCCCTCTTTTGATCTCCACAGGCACCTGCATACATGTAGGTTACACACACAAACACATGCATGCACAGGCATGTATGGACATGAAAATTAAAAAGAAATTATTAAGGGAGTCTCCCCCTCTCTATTTTGTGTACACATAACCCTGAACAAATAATCTTTTAAATGAACTGAGAAATTTAATAACAAAACCTGTCATTTGTCAACACTTTGGAGGGTGCATGCTTCTCAGAACTAATATTTGTTATGAAAAAATAGGCTATTCTTTGTATTAAAATTTAATATGACTCCACAAAATTTAGGGGTTAGTTGAAATAGCTGAAACTAAGTTAAATATTAATCACATCATTTGAAATCTTTTTCTGTTTCAATTGGTCCACTTGCAGTGATGGGGAGAAATGGGAAAAAGGTTAGTTTCTCTGAACAAAATCCCTTGAGCCCAAGAATATATGAAGGCAGACACATTTCTTCACATGTTTAGCTCATGGTCATATCCCCAACCAGTGGGAGTTCACTCACCCCTATACAACACAGCTACTTGGTGAGCCTAGAAAACAAGAGGGGAAATGCTTGAGACTGAGAAAAATCGTGACATTGAGACACTGTTTGATCACAGCTGGGAGAATTTCCCTTCCCATTTGCTTGGTTTTTCTGCATACTCTGCTGGTTCAACAAAACAAGAGGGTGGGAAACCATTTTCTGTCTTGATGCAAGAAAATTTACGGCTCTTGGTGGCTGTGATAATACATCACGTTGAACTGCCAGGGAAGCAGGCACATGACAGAGATGGAGCAGACAGTGTATTTCAGGCTGCCGCAGGGACGTGAATTTAAACCTCATCTAACCAGGCCTAGAAAAAGTCATCATGCGGGGCTGGATGGGCCAGTGTGCTTCTGTCACGCGACATGCTGTGGAAGAGCGACAAATGAAGCCAAGAACAGCAGCAGGCACGCTGCAAGCAGACAGCCCAGTGTAGCACACCTCTCGCATGGTCCTAAGTCATCTGGAAATTTGATGACTGAAGTATGGGCTGTACGTGGTGGTATACATGCTGGAGTGGTCTGGACATCCGAGTGTTGACTACTCACGGGCGTACGGAACGGCCATCCAGCTAGTGTGTTTGCTCTGTCACGTGTGCCCTGAATAGGTAGTGAGGCTAATCCCTTTTTTAATTCTGGGATTCTTTTTTACCTTCAATGAAATCAATTCATTAATCCAACCAATTCATTAATCCAAACCCTTCCAGCTGCAGAAAACCTAAGCTTGTGTGTTGATAGGTTCATGGAATGCCAGGATTTGCAGGGTCTCCTTCCTACGCTAGTGAAAGGTCCCCAGACTGCTTCATCTCCACTAAATCCAGCTTTTGTGTGGTTTCAAGGTCAGGAAAACTCACAGAAAGGAGAATCTGCAAGATAAGCTTTATTCTATACATTGACTGGCTGTGTACAATGTTGGCTTTTATCCAACATTCACATGTGCTCTTTAGATATGATTCTCAGAGAAAACAAAACACAATAAACCTGAGTGTGTGTGTGTGTGTGTGTGTGTGTGTTTATGCAGCTATAGAAACCCTGCAGTCACTTTGGCAGAATGTCTGTAAAAACCATCTCATAGAGTGATTTTTCATTTGTATTTTAAAAAGTAAAGCTTGCCTGAAGATCAGAATGTAAAACAGCCACACTAGTCAGTCGTACAGGTCAGGCAGTGGTGGCACACACCCTTAATCCCAGCAGCCACACTATTAGCCATAGAGGTCAGGGGGTGGTGGGGCACGTTTTTAATACCAGCACTAGAGAGAAATGTAGGTGGGATGAGATAGGAACTTGTTGTCTTTCAGTCTGAAGATTTCATAGAGGTAAGAGCTCTCTAGTGGCTTGGCTGCTTTGCTTTCTGATCTTCAACTTGAACCCCAATCTCTGTCTCTGAGTTTTTATTATTAGTGCTACAGTCTCATAAATAAAATTTCTTCAGAATCGAACTCTGAACAATGATTAATTTATTGTATTTCTGACATTTTTTTCTTCATTGTCTTTGACTTATATCAGAACTCACTCGCCACTGGGGTCATTGTATGGACAAAGGGGTCACAACACCAGTAAGGTTTCAGGCATTTAAAGCAAGCGCTCGTCTTACGCCTTCCAAAATTTCCCAAAATAGCTGGCTGATTACTGAGATGCCTCAATGAATGAACTGCACCATTTAACACTGGATCCCTGCTAATATGCAAAATGTAAAATGAATATCAACTAAGCATCTTAAATTTAATATAAACGAGTTGATTAAAATGAATCCTCAAGAACAAGAGGAAAGCAGAGCACAGCAAAGAGATGTGTAAAACACTGTACATTGTACAATACCATCAACGCAATCCCAGTGTTAGTGCAGAATCCAGGAGCCTGCTCTTGGCTTTCCACATGAGGAATTGCATCAGGCACTTCCTGGTAAAGGGTGAGACAAACAGGGCCGGACTAAATGATGATCACCTCAAAAGCCATGCTGATAAATCAGTCCTTAAAGTGATCCGCCAGGAACAAACTACTTTAGCATTTCATGGATAATGGGGTGTCCATGTGCTTAAAATTACGGGATGTACATTCCTCTGATGTGCAAGTCATCCCATTCTAAAACAGTTCACATGTCAACCAAGGTAAGGCCCTGTTCCATCCCCACTTCTGGGAATTGGTTCTTCTTTCACCTAGCCTCCTAAAAGAAGCCCCAACACCCCCACCTAGAAACCCTCAAAGCTCTTGAGCCACATGCTTCTTGGACCTGTGGTCCCATTCTGTGGCATGCGCTCTGTCCTTTCATCTGACTGTCAGTAACCTATGCTTTTAGGACTACTACTATTGGATGTGTCTTGTCCACGTCATTGTTCAAGATACAAAGACAGAAAGAAGCATTGCAACCAGTGACACCTGCAGCCCTGGGAGAGGAGACGAATGTCATGCATGGGAACTTGCAATATCATGTAAGTTCTCAGGCTGTGAGAAGTTTTCCTGTGATCACAAATGCCCTTTTGGAGACCCAGTAACTTTGTTCTTATGTTGTAATGATGGATATAGTCAGATCGTAAATGTCCCTAGAGAGTATGCAGGCCTCAGGATTGGGTTTGCTGGGCCATCTCACCTGGAATTCAGCAGGAGAGCTCTTGTTTGAAGCTATCTATCTATTCACCTATGTGTCTATCTATCATCCACCTACCCACATGTGCATATGCATATAAGCATACACACATAATGCTTATACACTTCAGTGTTTTGGAGACATCAAAGCACACACCCAGCAATACCAACAAATGGTGAACAAAAAAATATAAGTTTAAAATTCCTCTTCCAACATCCTCAAAGACAGAAATAGCTAAGTATTCAGATTTATTTTGGAAATTTCAAGATGTAATACAATACAGATGTCAGAGATAGACGCCATTGCCAGTGGGCTCTGGGGTGAGATTTATTATGTGTTATTTCTCCAATAAATATAGCAACATGTGCACAAATTTTGATTTACAAATGTAAAAATGATGGTAAATACCCCCACAAGGGTTCAATTCGCACTTTCCCACAAAACAAATTTGCAGCAATTCTAGGTGTTTTTTGATTTAGGACGCAAAAGCAATGGAGATTCGACTATAAATGTTTCCCTTTCGGTCTTACGCTGAGATGATTGACAACTGCTGCTGCTTTTTCTCTAGCTAAAGTTCCTGGTTTATAGCACATGTGTCAAAAGTTTCCACCTGGGGAGGAAGGAGTATGAACAGATGATGTGTACGTGGGTAGTGTGTCTCTTGGGACACCGGGGTATGCCATCCCTTGGTGGATCTCCTTGTCACCTCTCAAGACTGCTATCCAGAGAAACTGCAGGCAGGATTAATTCTGAAAGGCTGTCCTTTCGCCGGTGAAATTTGCAAAGGAAGCGGAAATCCACTGAAGTAAACGCTGAGCCATTGTAAACAGGTTTTATTGTCCTGCAGCTCCCCTTCTAGCTAGAAAATGACTTATTGCCACAGGTGGCTTTTCCCTAAAATCCTTCACTGTGTGGCAACAGAGCTCTGGCAGCTGTGCACATGCTGTGGCTCCTCCCTTTCTCCCAGAAGCCCTAGCCCCTGCCCATCTCTTTCTTCAGCTGTATCAACTACAACCTGTGATTCCTCGGGGGCTTCGTATTTACAGTGTGCTTCCTACATTCACACATGTTAATACACTGCTGTGTTTTGCCCCATTGATTCAGGTGTTTTCGGTCTATTTCATAAACCATAATCATCACAGTTTCCAGAAGGGAAGGGGGTATTTTAAAACCTCCCTACATCTCAGCTACAGTCCTGGACTCCTACGCTTGCCAAAGCCTAAGTGACATCTGGGAGGCCAGCTTCCTCCTGCTCCTGCCCTCTGGTCAATCGCTTAGGGAGAGCAGTACTGATGAGTTCGGATCCCGCCATCACTCAAGTGTGGTGAGAAAAGAGAATTAGAGACACCACTGACTTGCTCCCCTCTCCCGCCACACTAATTGCCTTCAAGGTCCTGCTTCTCAGCACCTGGATGTAACTTTGCTCCTCCCAGCTGTCTACAGACATCATCTTTTTTTTTAATACTTTTTTATTAAAAATTTCCACCTCCTCCCATTTCCCTCNCATATCTATCACCATGCACAAAACTCAAGTCCAAATGGATTAAAGACCTCAATATTAATCTGAACACACTGAACCTGACAGAAGAGAAAGTCAGACATCATCTTTTTAAGACAGAGACTTACAAAGAGAATTAGAACATTGCCCCTGCTCCCTCCCATTCAACCTTCTATTCAGTGCAATTATTCCATTTCGTCTGATTAACAGTGGGCTATGGTTTTCAAGCTTTCTGCACATCTCCAGTCCTGCATCCTTAATTTCCTTCTTGATATTTCTGCTTGGATAATGCACTCCCATTTCAAACCGAACCTGAACTTTTGAAAATTGGCTTCCCTCCAGTCTTCTCTCTTCCACAGCCAAGGAGGCTCAAAACCCCGGAGGCATCTATGACTCTGATACTTAATTTGCCACCGTTAGAGCGGCTGTGAATAAGGCCTGCCAGCTCTTTGCAGGGAATAACACACCCTCCTTTCTCTTCCAGACAGTTCTAAACCTCAGACGCTTCCGGCCTCATCCCTAATCTACTGTGGTGCTCTTGGAAGACTGAAGATTTCATAGTGCCTCAGCCCAAGCCAGGCATAGCAGAGGAGGGTGAGTTTCCTAACGCATCTTCTTTAGCTCATCCCTGTTGCCCTTATAAAGTGCAGCACTAGCAAGAACTAGGGAAAACATGTAGCTGCCATCTTTTTGCAAAGTTGACATTATAAACCCTCATTTGTTTTGCCACTTTTACCTTTCAATCCCATACAATGACCTCTCTAGAGATGTTACTTTAATCTGATGCTCCCAGTCCACTGCACTAACCTTTCAGTACCCCCAATGCCCCTTGCAGTTTCATTTGCCTGAGATGTGACTTCATTCATTCAAGCTAGCTCAGGGGTTCTTTGCCGATGAAGGCATAACAATAGGACCACAATGATTACAGAATAGACTTCTGAGCATCCACAAATACCTACTCTGTCTTTATCCTTTCCATAACAATAATTAAATTGAATATGCATGAGATTATTTATTCCTACAGAGCTGGCTCTGTGCTCTGAGATCCTACATAGCAAACCACACACAAATTCAGTACACAAACACAAAGTGAGCTTAGGCATATATTTTGTAATAAATATCCAAGTTTCACTGGTAGAAATCCAGCTGAGTCATTTAGACACAAGTAAATCAAACACTACATGTAGACAGCTGTGTGTGTTTTCTGCTTTGCTCCCACGTTCTATGCATAGAGGGTTTCTTTCTAATGCAGCTGGATAGAGCTCTCTGAAGCACTTCTGATTCTGGGGGTTGCCCGTTCACACATCATTCTTTGCACAGATCAACTATTTCAGTTTTAATTTGTCTAAAGTTCATAACCAACAGAACTCCTATAATTCTTTGGGGGGTATAGGAAGATCCAAAAGAAAGACTACCAGTGTCATTAGCAGGTAGGTAGGACCAGAGGCGTATCAACATGAATGGGACATTCTCTGGGCTATAGAAGTTAGGAAAGGTGCAAATTATTTAGGGCTATATGGGTGGAAATAAAATCATTAAAGCCTCATTCTTGTTTTGATTTGGTTTGGTTTGGTTTAGTTCTATTCCAGATAGGGTTTCTCTGTGTAGCCCTACCTGTTGTGGTACTCACTCTGTAGACTAGGCTGGTCTTGAGCTCACAGAGATCTGCCTGTCTCTGCCTCCCAAGTGCTGGGATTAAAAGTATGCACCATCGCCCAGTATACTCTCTGTTCTAATGGAATGACACAGCAAGAATTGCCTACAAAACTGATGACTTTGCAGAATGGTATAGCCATAAGAACTTACATAAGAGAAATAAATTTTATGTTGTTTAAAATAGATGTCCTTGTAGACAGGCTGGCGAGCTTGAGTACCTCTAGACGGACGGAGACGGAGGGCTCACGACCGATTAAAGGTATGAGTCACCAAAAACTACAGAGAACTCCTGTCTCAAAAATAAAAAAAAGGTGTCCTATAGTGAACATCTATATTGATACCTATATTAAATAACATAGAATTTTAAACTCCTGTCACAATAGCCATATCTATAGGCTAGCAGTCTTACATCAAAATCTGAATCTGAAACTTCTTATAGACAATCTAGAATTATTAGATAGCTTGCCATTTATACACATCTTCTTCATCCAGTCTGAAGGGAGACCATGACTACAGTATACATGTCCTCTGGATTTGACATAATATTGGCATTATGAAGCAGAGCAGCTGTGGTGGCCTACAGAAGACCTTGGCCAGCTGGCATAACAATGAAGTAAGCAGAAGGATACAGATGATAATTTGCCCTATCATAATGATAATGAATATTTTTAAATATATTTTATGTTATCACTGCTTTTTGTATTTTGGTATTTTGCCTGCATATGTATCTTTGCATCCTGAACGTGCCCTTGGAGGTGTCTGATCCCCTGGCACTGGAGTTACAAGCAGCTGTGAGCAACCATGCAGGTTCTGGGAATCAAAGCCAGGTCCTCTGGAAGAGGATTCAGTGCTTTTAACCACTAAGCCATCTCCCCATCCCAGCAAGGAAAATCTTCACATGCTTGATGTCAGTCTCTGCCCTGATCCAATTACTCCCTACTGAGTGAAACAGTGGCTTTACACATTGTGCTTTGCCCTGGGAGGTTCTGTTTTAAAGGCAGCTTCTGGTTGCATTTTGAGAATGGAGGATGACTCTGAACCGAGTGGACATAGGAAAAACGCCATCTGTCTGGCACCTCTCACATGAAGCAGGCTGATAAATGACTTATTCCTCAAAGTGGAAAGGGACCGTAAGAGCACATTGGTGTATTACAATCCCATCAGGAAAAGCAGGCCTGAGAACTTATAAAACACATGGGACCAAGGAAAGGGTTCCTCACCTAGACTCTGCAGTGAAGATGGCTCCACCGGCCTGCTATCTGACCATCCAGTGTGTGTGTCAGGGGACAAACAGACATTGAATTCCCAAGTTGTCTTCCAGAAATGTCAGGTAGCAGTATTGGCACAACCTACTCTAATTGCCATTTTCTGTGCTCACCCATCTAGACCTAGCATCCACCCAGCTGCTTCCTCATTCATCCGGACTCATACCCTTCTCATTTGTCCCTGCAGCTGGACTCAGCTTCACTCAGCTCTGAGGTGTAACAGCCTTCCCAGAAGATCTCTAGCTGCTTTTATCCCCACAATAACAGATAAATATTTACATCTTCATCACTTTCCCTGCTTCACAGGCCTTGAAACTCCTTGCCTCTTTCAGTTTTTACAGCCATTCTTTAACCTGGGGGGAAAAGAAAAGAAAAAGAAAGAAAAAGAAAAACCAGACAGAAAGAAAAACAGAACAACATACAGATGGTAGATGATAGATAAGTAGAGAGAGAGAGAGAGAGAGAGAGAGAGAGAAATGGAAATCTACTTACTACCTGATGTGTACTGAATAATCTAGAAGTTAACAGTAATTAAAATTAGAATAAAAGAACCTGTGTTCATGTTGGTCAAGATTATTAAGGAAAGCAGGACCACCTGGCAAATTGTTTTCACTAAAACCAGCCTACTATGTGTGGTTTTTGATATTCAAGAAATTCTGCCATCTTAGAAAAAAACAAGCATGTTCATGTGTGTTTCTACCATAGCACATTCATGACAATTCCCTTGTAGAAGAACAAGTCATAAGACCATTACTTGACTTTCCTGGTATCAGGCTTCAGATGATTCTGTAAGGGATAGAAGGTTGAGCAGAAGCTGAGACTTTTCAGTGATGTAACCACCTTGAGTCTCTTATGCTCCTAGAATTGAGACTTTTTGGTGTTATAACTGCCTTGAGTCTCTTATGTTACTGGAAGTAACCCAAATAAGTTCCTTGCCAAGCTGGACTTGGTGGAATATTTTTGTCTCTTTTATGTACAACTACCTCCTATAAAAACCCTCCTATATATACACAAGTCTATCACTATTTGAATAATAAATAAACACAGTGAACTGTTTCATACAGCATGTTTACAAAATTCGAAAATCCCTTAAATTCCAAAAATCTTTAAAGAACTTTTTTCTTGAAAAAAGTCCGAAGTGTTTTACTCTTCCCTGACATATTAAACAATAGATATATAATTTCTGTTTATGAATAAGACAAAATTATTAACATTTACTTTTCATTATTTTATATCTCAGTAACAACTAAAAAGTGAGCTCAAACATGAGTATAAAAAGACTTATGAGAGATGTTCATATTTCTTCTCATTCGCTAGTTTATTAAAAGTACAACAACAAATAAAAAATTGTATTTATGACAAACAGCAGGTTTGAAATAGATAATAGATAGATAGATGATAGATAAACAGATAAATAAGTAGATGGATGTATGATACATAAAGAGATAAGTAGGTAGAGAAAGAAAGGAAGAAAGAAAGAAAGAAAGAAAGAAAGAAAGAAAGAAAGAA
>LOEQ01002966.1:219270-236868 GCA_001685075.1 Bramus lutescens | reverse complement strand
GAAAGAAAGAGAAATAAAGAGAGATGCATGGATAACAAATCTGTTTTAGTGTTGGGACCAAGCTATTTTGATTCTTATAGCATACCTGGTGAACACATTAAAAATTCCCAACAAAATACTAGAAATCTGAATTCAACAGTATATGAAAATAGTCATGTCCCATGACCAAATAAGATTTATCTCTGTCATGTGAGTATATTTCAACAGAGACACAGTCATAAATGGGATATACAGTATCAGCAGAATGAAGGCTAGAAATCACATTATCAATACAAGATAAATATTTGGAAAATTTAATATTCCATTAGTACATTATGTACAGAAATAAAACAATGTTACAATGCCAAGGTTAATGTAACAATGCTAATGACATGCCCACAGCTAGCATCCTAATAAACAACAACAAAAACGGAATCTTTTCTTCTAAGATTAAGAACTAGACGAGCCTCTCTTATGACATCTATTCAATATACTATTGGAAGTCCTAGTAAGAGTAATTAGGCAAGAAAATTAAATAAAAGCCATCAAAATTGGAGCTATATAAGTAAACTTATCCGTCTACTTTCGCCAGCCTATGCATATCTGTCTACAAGACATGGGGTCTGAGAACTTGAAAGAATGGGGTACACTACAGTCTAATGCTGTAAGCAAGCTTATTTCAGTTTCAGTGTGCTTTTACACACACACACACACACACACACACACACACACACACACACAAAATGATCCAAGGAGGGTTGTTTGAGTTCAGAAAAACATGATCAAAAAGCATGTAAATAAACATCAGTAAGCACATACTAAATATTAATAGAGCACCCCTTTCCCAGAACTTTCCCAGGACAGACCAATTTAAACACAATTACATGTAGCGTACATCATATCAGACAGCACAAAAGCAAGGCAGGAGGCCGTGTCCCGGTGCACGTGCACCGAAGATAGCACTCGGCAAACCTATTCCACCAGGTTGGATTCTGCAGCTATGGTCTGACATTCAACAAAAGGAAACATGGCTTAGAAATTGAATGTAAATGTTTAACAAAGGAAGCATGAAGTCATGTTAAAGAATAATACAGGGAACAGAATGCACCGCAGGTAAAAGATCCTCTGCCTTTTTCCCTGGAGCAGTACATCTGTGCCATAGAATGCACTCGGCAATGGAAAGGATGTCCAAAGAACATTAAGAAAAGGACAGTCTTCAGTCCTTATCCGTGAGTACAAATGAAAACCATGAGATGATTTCACACTTCCCTGTGTGAGGAAGACAAAAAATACTGAGGACATTCAAGGTTGGGGAGTTCTGAAGTAATGGGAACTCTTATCATGGTGGCTGGGTATGAAGTTATATAGACACTTTGAGAAATAGTAGATTCCTATAAAATGAAGTATGTTTTCCTCTAATGACCTGGAAATGTACCTCCACAAAAAGACTGGCACAAAAATGTTCGTAGTACCTTCAAAAATCTGGAACATGTCTGAATATCATCTGCAGGGTAAAGTTAAATGAGCTGTAGCATAATAATGCAATCAAATACTGCTTGATAGAAAAGATACTACTGATGACCAAAACCATGAATGAATTATTAAAATATCATATTGAGCCAAAGACACAAAAAATACACATGACATGATTCAATTTACATGGGATCTACATGTAAGCAGTGGTGTCCTTTGATTATAAAAATAGTAAGTTGCTGCCCATGAGAGATGAGGGAACCTTTTCAGAATGGTAGTTTTGTTTTATATTTGAATTTAACTTTGTTACCTATAGGTGCATAAAAGTGGTAAAAAAAATTATACTGAGTTGGACACTTGAAGTGGATATAAAATGTTTTATTATAATGAGACATTATAGAACTGAAATAAATTTGGACAAATATTTTAGGAGAAAACTTGGCTGGTATATGGAAAAATGCTATTATGTTGTCAATCTATAAAGAACTAAACTTTTGCACGCATAGCATCAGTTAAGTCTAAACCATATAAAAATGGATGGAAGAGGAATGGAGGAGGAGGAAAGTTGTCCTGCTCTCAAATGCACAGTGGATGCAGGGTTAGGGATGACTGTTCAGCGTGATGATGATAGTTGATCAGTCAATTTAAACCCTGTCAGATCAAAAGCAAAGAGAATACTTACATATCTTGAGTATTTTATTTAAACTTTCAACCAAAAAAAAATGATCATTCATTTTTTATTGTTTTTTATTTGTATTTAATCATTCATTCATTCGTGTGTGTGTATGTGTGTGTGTGTATGCATGCGTGTATGGATCAGATGACACCTTGAGGGAATCGGTTCTTTTTTTCATTATGTGTATTCCAGGGACTGAACTCAGGTTGCTGAGCTTGGCTGCAAGCACCTTTATTGGCTGAGCCATCTTGTTGGTCTTGATTGTTTTTAAGCTCTTTGAAGTGCAGTTATTTTGTTATTGTTGCTGCTGCTTGTTTAGTTTTTTATATTTTATTTTTTTACAATCCCTCTTCTGACAATTTTGGGTTATTCAGCAAGGTTTTAATTTGTTTGAAAATGGTTTTAGTCCAGATAATTTTCATTAAAATTTATTATACCCATACTCAACTCAACAGCAAATTTAATTACTTTTATCAAGTCTTCCCAAAGAATTCAAATTATTTTAGCAGACTCAATAGCTGTCTTTTCTTTCATACTCATATTTTTGAGTTTATGTGACATTTCATTACATTTTATAAACATATTAATAGGTACAAATGGCATAAACATGCTTATGCATAAATAATCTTATCCTTATCCTGATAACCATTCTAGCATACAAATTAATTCAGAAAAAGAAATGCTACAGATGCTTGAGACAGGCTCCCCAGGTACAGCAGATTCCGAATCGTCTCTGTATCTCCTGGATGCAAGCTTTGCAGAGAAAATGGAGACCGTTGACTCATTTATTGAGTCTGGGAATTGATCACAATTAAGATAGCTTCTTCTATACTTCCCTGATAATTGTGTGTTGTGGGACGAGGAAGACGAGGAAGTCGGTTATCGGCGATTCTATGGTCGGCATTGGGGCGTGGTCTCTCCCTCTAAAAAAGCAGCAACTGCCCTCCTCTCCATCTCTGGCTTCCAGCTCCACTTCCGGCGACTGGGCTCCTTTCCTGATTGTGCAGAGGGGTGTTGTCTGGGACAGCGATCTGTAAGTTTTCCCCTTTAAATAAATAGCGACTTGTGGAAATACAGAAAAGGGTTTTCTGGTGGCCTTATCAGAGGAGCAGCAGGTGGCAATTGAAGGTCAAGGTGTGAGCCCACCAGTAGGCAACTCCCAAAGGCCCCCAGACCACAGACCCCAGAATGTCTTTTGCTTCTGGTGTGCCTTTACAAACATTTACTTCTGCTATCTTTCTCTGGTATCTGGCATGGCATGGGTAGGTGTGGGAGATCCCCACTGCCTGTAATGTAATATGTTTACCTCATGGAAACATCCCATTCTACTGGGTGTTTTTACCTGTAGATTATTATAAAGATGATTCCTTCCTAAGCTATACTGTCTAACTGAAAATAATAATGTTAGTTTATCCAGAGCTTCGATGAATAAAAATATATAAAAGGAAGTGTCATATAGCTAGAACACCTGAGTTTTTAGTGAGGAGCAGTATAGACTATGGCTTAGGTTAATAATTAAGAAAAACAATTGAGTCTCAGCACAGCTAGCTTAAATTCTTTTAACCTTAATGTTGGGAAATGTGTTCACAGGTTTTGGAATGCATCACAGCTTAAACAAAGCTTTTTTTTATTTTTGAGACAGGGTTTCCTCTGTATTTTTGATGCCTGTCCTAGAACTAGCTCTTGTAGACCAGGCTGGCCTCGAACTCACAAAGATCCGCCTGCCTCTGCCTCCCAAGTGCTGGGATTAAAGGCAAGCACCACCACCGCCTGGAAACAAAGCTTTGAAAATAACTTAAAATTAGACTAATATGCTTTTTTCAAATAGCTTTGAGGTGAGAAACCAAAGAAGATAATCTAAAGTTTTAGAAAGGTACATTAGTTAAATGCAGAACTCTTCAAGATCAGAGAAGAAGAGCAAAGCAGCCCAATTATTATTAGTTGACATGCCTTTCTTGCTAGGATTAGTTGATAACCAAAGGTGGTGATTAATTCCTTTTAGGCATTATTGCCCTCAATCTCCTGATATAAGAAACTATTGATGAGTGGTTTAAAGGTTTAAAGTAGAGCTGACTGAGTTTTTTTATATACAAAAGTTTAGGTTTGCAATTCCTTTAAGAGTTCTTATAAAATTATCTTTCAAGATAAGTAATAAAATAACTAGCCCTTTCTTCTAACTGCAAAATGCAGCCTGCCAGTAAAAGACCTGATTAAGAAGAGTATCTTGCTTGCCTACCTGGTTAATCTATAACAAGTTGCTTGGGTATGAATGCACATGGATTCTTGGGATAAGTTGTTTCTCATTTGTAATATGTAAAATGTTTCATGTAAGGGATATGGAAAACATGCTGTTATTACTGTTTGTTTTGCATTCACTGTAATCGTTCACATGGAAAACAGAATGTAATCACACTGTAATTTTTATATTGCCTGAAAGATCTTGCTGGGGTATATAAGCTATAAGAAAAAAATAATGATAGAGCTAAAATGGGCTAGAAGGAAAACATCAAGAATGAGAGTTAGAAGGAGTTACAAGGAAAACATCAAGAATAAAGGTAGAGATAGAGGCAAAACAAAAAGAATGAGAAAAGGAAGTCACCAGGAAAATAAAGAATAGTGAATGCAAATAAAGAATAAAGAGAGGTCTGAAGGAAACCATCAAGATAGGGTGTGAGTGTTTTTCACCCCAACCCACTCAGATAAAAGTCTGGCGTGCGCCAACTCTGTGGATTTCCCTTTGAGTCCTGTGCTGCTGGAGGCTAACCCCCAGGCGGCAGTAAGTGTCCTTCTGGGTTTCAGGTTTTAAGGCATATTTATTTTAAATCTTGGCCGAGAAAGCAGGTCTAGGAATATGACTAACCATTGCTGCTTTCTTGCTCATATTTAACAAGGACGCTTTAAGCAGTGGTTCTCAGCCTTCCTGACGCTGCCGCCTTTGAATACAGTTATGCTGCGGCGGCCTCACAACCATAAAATTATTTCGTCGCTACTTCATATCTGTGACTTTGCTACTGTTAGATTGTAATGTAAATACCTGATAAGAAAAATATTTGATATGCAACCCACCCTGTGGGTGGCAGAGGTCACAACACACTGATTGAGAACCAATGCTGTAAAGCAAAGGTTTGGAATACTGGTTCCACCAAAAAGAGGCTGGTGTTCTGATTCAAGCTGAAATCCTAAATCAAGACTCATTCTACAGAGAACTCCAGATCCTGCAGGCTTGGGGAATTAGTACTACAGGGAATCAGAGAAAAGATCAAAAATACTTCCCTACAAAGAAACAAGGGGCATGCTGGGGAAATGAATATTTGATTACACCAGGGAGAGCCAGTACGATATCTCAGCAAGCGGGGATGCTTGCTTGCTGCCATGCCCGACAACCTGAACTGGATGCCGGGGACCCACGTGGTGGATGGAGAGAACCAATTACTAAAAATTACTCTCTGAGCTCCCCATGCTCATAGTGATGCAAGCATGCACACATACACATAAGTAGATACATGTTTTAAAAACTAAAGATTTGATTACAACAGAAATCGAGAGATCATAAGCTTCCACTTCCGGGGCAGTGTTATCTCAGATGCAGGCTCCCCGACACTTCCTGTCACTAGCTTAAATAGACATTTTTAAATATAGAAAAACTTCCAGAAGTAACTCATATTTTTATTTCTAGTCCCGTATATTATTTTTTTCCTCAAATACACACGATTTAAATCCACCCAATTTCCCCACATCTACTGCTGTCACAGTCATTGACAAATCCTTCTCACCCAAACCACGACAGTGGCCTCGCATCTGGTCTGTCCATTTCTTCTTTTGTCCCATCATAATCCATTTTGAGCATAAAAGGTCCTAAGATATTGTTGAAATTATCAAGGAGAGAGGGAGGAGGGAGGGAGGATGGGAGGGAGAGCTTTAACATCCTGCTAGGACTTTTGTGGGACTCAGAACAGACTGCAGACTCCTTGCTGCAACCTCTAGTGTCTAAGAAGACCAATCAAAAGAGGCATACAAGGGGCATTCACTCGGAGCTCTCTGTAGCAAAGGAGCAGCCATTGCTTGTGTTTGGCAGGCAGGCAGAGAAAAGTTCACAGTGGGAAAAGAAGGGAGGTATCAGGTACATGTTGATTAGTGGCTGCTGGAACAGCAAGGCTGAAAGCAGGCTAGTCGAACATGGGTATCCTGTGTGACTGGTAAGCAGGTACACGTTTGCACTTATGCTGAAAATAGAACCAAAACCATGGAAATTGTCCACTCGTTGATCAAATTCTAGCCAATTACCAGTCCCCGTTCGGCTCCCCGGGTTTCCATTAGAAATAGCAATTTGCATCTTTGGAAGCTCCTTGTCTCATAATGACCTGTCAGGGCAGCTTTTGCTTTCTTGTTGCTTGTTTGTTTTTTGTTATCTTTTTATTTTTTTGTTTTACCCTGTAAGTCCTTTGCATGTATGTATATGTATATACATAATTTTATGGTTCTGGCTGTGTCTTTTTATGGGATCCTGAGTGTGCAAATAAGTGTTGTTTCGGCATCTATATCTGTCTCTTGGGCACTTTTTTTCTGTCTGTTTGGCCTGTCCTATTCCAATTTCTTTTGTTTTGTTCTCTCTTATTTTACTATTTTATTTTATTATTATCCCTTAGATGCCTGTTTGTTTTCTAAGGAGGAGACAGAGAGAAGCAGGGTCTAGATGAGGTGTTGGGGGTGGGGGACTGGGAGAAGTAAAGGAAAAGAAACCATAATCGAGATATACTGTATGAAAAAATTATTTTCAATAAAAGAAATAACAATCATATTTCTTGCAATGCTGACCTAGAGCAGGTTTGTTCCGTGCAATTATGGGTAAGTGACCCTGAAACAGATACTGCACACAGTGGATCAGTTATGTTTTTATGTATGACTAGTCACTGTTTATTGGTATATGCACTGTCCCCAAAGCCTGTCTCATAAACTCACTGTCCTCTCCCATGTGCTCGCAACTGATGGTTCAAACAGCTTCTAATCAGTCCAATAGAACTGCAGCTCAGTCCTGCCTCCACCTCTACCTGCGGCATCACTAAGCCTTTCTCAATTCTCACATCTTAGCATAAACACCTTCTGTTTAGATGACTGGACTTCAGCTCAGGTGCACACTGCTGCGTTAGTGAATAGCAGTAGTTCTTTGTTTTCCCCATCTTGCTGACCTTGTTGCTCTACTGGATGTAGATTCCGGGAGATTGGGTACCACAAAGCCTTCCTGTTTCCAGTAACTAACGCAGTTGCAAGCTTAGAGGGTGCTTTTAATAGAAATCTGTTGAATAGATACTTAGTCTATCATGATCATTATTTTTATAGTGTGTGTGTGTGTGTGTGTGTGTGTGTGTGTGTGTGCCCATGTACATATGTGTGCATTCTCATCTGGTGGTCACAGGTTAACTTCAAGTGCCATTCCTCAAGAACTATCCTCATTATTTCTGCAGAAAGGGTCTCTCAGTCAAACTTGGTGTTCACCAATTGTATTAGGCCCCCAAATGACAAAGGATCCACCTTTTTCCTCCTCCTAGGACTGAGATCACAAGTGCATGCACCACACCCAACTTTTGATGTGGCTTCTGGGGATCAGAGCCCAGTCCTCCTGCTTGCCTAGCAAGCACTTTACCTGCTAAGCCATCTTCTCCCGTCTCCATCATTCTCCTTCTTGTCTTATTTTGAAGATCATTAAATTAGAAAATTTCGTATCTGTCATAAAGTTTTACAAAAAAAAATAGTGTGATGACTTTCTTCAACAAATTTCCTCCAGAGTGCTTACTGAGATTAATGGAAGACACTTGCAAACATTTAACTATGTGTTGAATAAACCCTTGCTATATCAAGGAAAAAAATTAAAATGATACAGGGAATACAATTGTCAAATATAATCTATTTTAAAATGGAGGAATTCTTTATGTAATGGATTGATTGTTATTTTTAAATTGTTCTCTCTATTCCAAATATTGAGCGTCAGAATTATAGTTCAAGTCTACAATGCATTCTGAATTTATTCTTCATTTATTCTTCTCAATAAAATAATCTGAGATTTCAAGTGAAAATCAAAGTATAGCAACAGCCAAAACAAAAACATCTACAAAGAACAAAAAGCACATTAAAGTTTGTTTCTGGCCCAGTATAATCTAATACATTACAAATGCCAACAACACAGCAGACAAGGGTTAAATCATATGGAGAATTCCTTTGCAGGGTTATGGTTTACAGCTTTTGAGGGGGGGTAGTTCAGAAAGGTATTTTCCAGAAGGTCACCATCCCTTTGAGTGACAGCATAGAACCTTACCTTCTCACTTCATATATATTTATAAATAAAAAGATTATTTTGATTGTTTGAACAAGAACCATATAGAAATACATCTAATCATGCTACTTAATATTAGAAAGTCAAAGACTCTTTCCCTAAACTGTGCTTTCACAGCAAACCCTCACTCCAAAAGATGAGGAGAAAACAGACCCTCCCCTTTTCACACAGAGGAAGTCCTGGCCTCAGCTCAAAAACCCTAACACTGATTGATGGACAACAAACAGAGACAGTGGAAATGAGGTTGCTGCACGAATGTGTTCTCATCATCTCCTTAGCCATCTAGGACCAACTGTGAACGCACAGGAGGGGGTCATACATCCGTGCCATTATCCAATTGACCCAAGTGTCAAGAAATCAAAATGTCTTTTGTAGTCTTTGGAAGGAATGGGGATTAGGGGTAGGAGGGGTGAAAGCGGTTGCCTTTTTCCTTGACACCTTTTAAAACTAGATGATCCATTTAATGTTGCATGCATTATTCTAAAATGGTAATTAGCCTGAAATATATGATAAATACATGTTAATGAGGAAGACAACAAGGGCAAAAACTCCACTTTCATAACACAATCATAAGAGAAAGAGTTTTAAGTATAGATGGAGAAATTATCATAAGTGTCAAGGCTCACAAAATATAATAAAAAGGATTGATGTGTTTTATGCAGGCTAAATCACTGATGACGAATTATTGTCTACACAAGACTCCCAACTGACAGAAAAGTAGTCCCACCACATAATAGCAACTTTTATACAACATTGCCATTTAATTTTACATTTTTCTCTCCTTGTACATTGGATTCATAAATCAAAAATTTCCCCATATGTGAGAATATCAAATCTTTCAAATTAGAGAGAAAAGTTTTTAATACAATATGCATGAAAAAGGAAAAATTAGAAAAATTATTGATTACTTTTGCATATATTACATTTCTTTCTGTCAGGAGTGAATACTGATAACTCCATTATTTAGCATATAATGAAAATCTGCTATAAAAATCTAAGTTACCAAACCAAACCTTAAGTACAAAATGTAGGCTCAGGTTTGTATTAAGATATTTAAAGAAAAATGTAATTCAGTGTTATCAAAGCTTCAGCAGAAGATGCCATCAAAATAAACCCAAAGGACTAGAAGATGGAATTAAACCAAGCAAGTGAAGAGAAATACATAGGAACAGAACCACAAGCAAGCTAAAGGGTTAAATTTTCTTTTGAAAAAGAAGGCATTAGTTTTATTTCTAGTTATGCATACAGTGTGAAATTGGGGGGGTGGTAGTTTGAATGTTATCGGCTCCCATAATCCTATAGGAAGTGGCACTATTAGAAATTGTGACTTTGTTGGAGTAGGTATGGCCTAGTTGGAGGAAGTATGCCACTGTGGGGGCTGACTTTGGGGTTTCTGATGCTTGGGATATTGCCCAGTGTCTCAGTCAACTTCCTGCTGAATTCAAGATGCAGGACTCTCAGCTACAGCTACAGCATCATGTCTGTCTGCACTCTGCCATGTCCAGGTGTGATGATAATGAACTGAGCCTCTGAACTGTAAGCAAGTCACCCCAATTAAATATTTCCTTTATAAGAATTGCCCTGGTCATGGTGTCTCTTCACAGCAGTAGAAATCCCAAGACAAGGGATATGTCCAAATATGTATGCAGGTGCAAGTGGAGCTCAGAAGAGGGCATCAGATCCCTTAGAACTGGAATTACAGCCATTGTAAGTCAGCATCTACTGTGCGTGCTGGGAACTGAACTCTGGCCCTCTGCAAGACCAGTACCAATTCTTAAGTTCCGAGCCATCTCTCCAGTCCCAAATTAAATTTGTTTTAAGGACAAAAACTGAGGAAAAGATATTAAAGCAAGGAGTACATTTCAGCAGAGGCTCTGAAAAGGGGAGGTTTCAATATTTTTGACTCATTTCTGAAGAATCCAAGAATAACAGAAGTAAGAAAGAGACTAAGGATGAAAACTATGCACCATGAACCACACACTTTCCTACATATACACATAGGCAGCAGCAATCCATGGTCATAATTCTTAGTCCCAGCAAATATATCAAACAAACCATCTCCTGACAGATTATGTAAGCCAACTGGGAACACTCCGGTTGATTGACTGGTTACCACGCGAGTTGGTGGCATGAATCTGGAAGAGTGGGCCTAAAACTGAGGCAGCCTAAAGTCTCATGAAATAGCCAACTTTATTCAGAGCATCAGACAGTTTATACTCTGAGGGCTCAGAAGAGTCACCTGAAAAAAAGTGTATATTCACAAAGACAAGTTGCATGTAGAAAAAAATCTGTTTTACCATAGAGGCACATGAATAACCTCAGGTGAAGTTAACCGACTCCTGTTTGCTAGCTGGGAAGTGCACAAAAACAGGCTCCAAGAACAATTTCATGGTTTGGAGGAACTGAAGTCACAAGACTCTAGTCCTGCTCTCTCACAAGCTCTCAGGATTTCCCTCGTACAAGTCCACTTTTGAAACATGTTCCAACCATTGTCCAAATACTGGCTCTATACTATATTTTTATAGGGGAAAAAAAGAATAGTAAAGGAAGAAAATGATCTGAATTCACTAAGATTCATTAATCTAAATGAGCTAACTAGGTACCAGTCAGATTTACTAAGCATAAAAACTAATAAGCAGAGACTAGAGAGGTGGCTCAGCAATTAAGAGCAGATACAGCTCTTCCCAAACACCCAAGTTTGGTTCCTGGAACCCACACCAGGTGGCTCACAACTATCTGTAACTCCACCCCAGGAAAAAGNAAAAAAGAGGCACCAAAGAGCAAATCCAAAAGCAAAGTATCCAGTCTCCAATCTTTAGTCTTTAATAACTTACTAAGCACAAGGGCTGTGACTAGTTCACAGCATCCAGTCAGCATGCTGGGGCCATCTGTCAGGTGGTGTTCAGAGACCATTGCTTCCAAGCTATGGCAGTCTTAAGTTTCACATGTTATCTGTAATGTTCTTTTACATGTTGTAAAAGGCCATGAGTTGGGATCATTTGGAAAAGAGATAATCCTAGAATTCTCCTGAACTTATACAGAAGAATTTTGCATAAGCAAAATATTTAAATGCTTCTTCTCCTCAACTTTCATAAGCAAACTATAAAACAAGGATTTATTTTAAATTGAGGGTGCAAAACAATGCAAAAACTATATAGCCCTGCTTATAAAAAAATATTACAGCTGTCAACTGAAAGAGGCAGATAGAGAAGGATGTAGGAAACACTGATACGGACAAAACAACAAGACATTAAAGTAAATGACTGAAATTATTAAAATAACCAATTTGATATTTAAAACTACATAGTTACCAAGAAATTAACTGAAAATTATAGTGAACTAGAGGGATTACTACTGTCAACTTTCCAAGACCTAGAATTACTTAGAAGACAAACCTCTGAGCATAGCTGTGAAGGACTGTCGAGGTAAGATTAACTGATTTGGGGAAAAAAATACCACACCTGTGGGCAGCATCATCCAATGGGCTGGGCTCCTGAAGGGAATAAAAGGAACTCAGGCTGAGCTCCAGCAGGCCTCACTCTGCTTCCTGACTGTGAATGCACCGGGCCAGCCTCCTCAAGCTCCAGCTACTATACCCTCAAATGGTGATCCAATTAAACCTTCCGTTCCTTAAGTTGGTCTTGTGGGCATTTTAGCACAGCGACAAGTAGCTAAGCTAAAACAGAAATGATATAGTCTTGATAAACTGAGAAAGTGCAAAACTGCATTATTTAGAATTACATGTTGTATCTGCATAAGACTAAAGACAAAAGAAGTAAGAGGTTACTGATTTTGTTGCCTAGCTACTGCACCTGATGTCTCTTTTGCACGGCCTAGCAGATGCTCGGCTTCACCTTTGCTTACAGCTATGCCAATCGTGATCATTGTGTGCAGTTTTTATTCCACAGTTTGGCTCCATAGGTCAAGTCTGTGGTCCCGCCGGTAGCTTTTCATCTATGCCCCAGAACTTCTCTGACACCAGTGTGAAGTGATACCACACATGATGTCTGCAAACCAACTGGGGAATATAGAAGTCAATGGTCAAATGTATTTCCATGCCAGTCTTTGAAGAGATCATTCTGAGTCTCCTGTGCACTAATAATGAGATCTGTAATTGCCCACAGTGAGACCAATTCAACAGTGCCCCTTTAAAAGCCTTTACTTTTTCATCCCTCCTACCCTTTCCCCTCGCTATGAACACTTCTCATATAAACTGTTTTCTGCAAGTCTTCCCCTGGGAAGCTACTCACAAGGAAAATTGGATGAAATTATCTCTTCTGCATCCTTTGGTTTGGGGGCATTGGTGTGTATGTACACATCAATTTCCTTTTTAACTTCCTCCGAATATTCACATCATTTATCACAGATCATACAAGACTCTCACAATTATTATATGCAAAACCAAGCCTTATTTTCTCTTTTCTGGATCAACAACAGCTGCCATCATACACGAGACACGGTGTAGTTAAAATGATTCCTCAAGGCAAAGAAAATTCTGCATTTAGAACCACAACAGAGAATAGCAATGATCCTGTACAATTCCAGTGAGTAGAGTGTCAGCCTGGTAAATACCAAGACAAGAAAGCTAGTCTGAAACTGACAATACTCCCCTGATGACTGAGCCCAAATCCCCTCACCTCTTTTTACAAAACAGTGCAAGAATGTTTTCATCTCAGAAAACTGAAATGAGTTTTTAATGATTCTCAAGGCCTTGAAGGCTTTACTGCTGAGATTTCACAGTATATTATAGATTTAAACTATCCACAGAGCTCTAAATACTGAAGCAAAAAGGAAGTGCCCTGGGCAAGGAGTCAGCGGCTGCTATTCCATGATCCACCTCTACCGCTTCTTTTTTTCTTGTTTTACCTTTAAGGCAAGGATGGCTTTAATTTCTTTGCATATAAAAACAGTGGTGGATCTGCCAAACTTCAGGTCAATAAGCCAACATGCATAGAAACTCTTAGAGAATTGGGAAGCACAGTGGAAAACCGGGGCACTCTTCCACCAGGTAGAAGCAAACAATTGCAGTCACTGAATGACTGAGAAGATTCTGTTAGGAAAAATATCAACTAGGGACGGCTTTAAAGATGAGTCCCCATGAGCTGGCTACACTCAGCTGGTCTATGGCTAGGCCTGTAAAATGCCTGCCCAAGGGAAGCCAATAAGAACACATTGCATGCCATCATACTGTTTTTTCAAGGTCTGAGCCACTTATTAACACATAAAGATCAGGGAAAGTTAACCTTGAGAAGTCAGACTCTCAGATAATTTATGTAAAAAAAATAAATGTAGTCACATGACCTGGGATGTGGGGTGGTCATTATTCCCAGAGGGATTTCCCCTCGGTGACAGGGTATGTGCCCTGTAACCTGCCACAGCCCATTGCACCCCTGGCCTGCTTTACTTGTTTAAACTCTCAGGTGGCCCTCTGTGATGTGTGAGCTGAAGTCATTCTAGTCATGCAGAACGAAGACAGACAAATGGACTCCCTAATGACTAAAAGGGGAACATTGAAAGTAGGATAGAGTTTGTCAAGCTAAGGAAGAGAGAAGTGAGGCAGTATTCTTAAATATATGGTTGGAGGCTGGGTATGGTGGTGCATGCCTTTAATCCCAGCACTCAGGAGGCAGAGGCAGGCAGCTCTCTGTGAGTTTGAGGCTAGCTAGGTCTAAAAAGTGAGTTCCAGGACAGCTAGGACTATTACTCAGAGAAATCAAGTCCTGAAATTCCAAAAACCAGGAGGGAAAACGGGGGTGCTGGAGGCTAATGCTAAGACAGAATGGAAGAGCAGAGACAGTCCCATGCTTGGTAGAATGGTAAGACCAGCTATTACAGCAATTGTTACACTGCTTTCCCTGCTGGGCCAGGAGCTTATGCAACCTTGCACCACATGCAGCTCCTACAGAAGCCACCTTTCTCAGCATCTTTTTATATTCTGGCACTGAAAAGAGCCCTTTCATTTTTCTACTGGGGATGTAACTATGAAAAAAAATATTTTTCAGTTTTCTTTGCAGCAAGGAATGCCGTGAGACCGAGTTCTAGTCCCTGGGATTTGAGCAGGTGTGCTTCAGCTCACATCCGTCACTGTAACAAAATACCTGGCCCGGGCAGATTTGAAGGAAGACACAGATAGTTTTGGCTCACAGTCCTGGAGTTTCAAGTACAAGATTATATGATCTCTTTGTGTCAAAGCCTAGTGAGGGATGCACATAAGGTCAGGAGCATATGGTAGAGTGAACATTCAGATCACAAACCAAGAACAAAGTGTGTGTGACTGTGCGAGAGAGACAAAGAAAGGGAGAGCGAGAGTGGAAGATTCAGAGACAATGGAAACCGACAGAGCTGAGCTTTCACAGTCTCTTGTAAGGCATAAACAGAATAACCGAAGGGCTTCCTACTAAGTCCCACCCTGCAGTGGTCCACAGCACTTCACAATACCTTGGTGACCGTTTACACATGGGCCTGTGGTGGCTACTAATCCAGTTCACAGCAGAGGGGAAGTGGTAAGTGTGATTCTGAAGACACAGCTTCGGAAGGAAGAAATAGATCCCAGGTCCCTACTGTCCCTACTGTGCCTTCACTCTAATGCCTGTGCTGTTACATAAGAGCAAGCGTCATCGAACAACACCAATAAGGCTAACAAAGCAGGAATGATAGGATCACAATACAGAAACTGGGTCCCCTGGTGGCCCACTGAGGCAAGGGCGGAATGCCAAAATCAGACCTTCCACCCACTATAAGATCCTTATAAATCAAAATGAAAACATTTTTCCTAATATCTAGTAATTGTGAATAAGAGGATCTCTTATATACAGCCAAATAGAGGCTCTAAATAATATTTCAAAAAAAATTTTAAAAAAAAGACCGGTTACACCATAAGCTTGATTCAGCAACTGTCTTAGTTTCTTCTCTGTTGCTATGACAATGTATACTGACAGAAGCAATGTAAGGGAGGAAGGGTTTGTATTAATTCACAATTCAAGGTGCCGTGCATGACAGCATGGAAGCCAAGGTAAGAAGACTTTGAAGTATCTGGTGGCATCACATCCCCAGTAAAGAAACAAAAGGGTGAATTCATGCTGCTGGTAGTCAGCTGCCTCTCCAAGACTCCAGCCAGGGAATGGTGCCACCAACAGTGGACAGATCTCCCCTCAACTAATGCAATTAAGATAATTCCCCACAGGCACCCCCAGAAGCCCATCTCCTGGATGATTCACAATTCTGTCAAGTTGACAATATGAGTCTATATAAACTAAACGGAACCAATTCGTAACAGAAGAAAGAAACATCTTACTTAACTATGGGAACTTACACTCACTAGAATAGTCTTGGAAAAAGAATTCTGTCCATAAAGTGGTAACTTCCCATGTAACAACACTTTTTAATTTAGCCTATCTTTTGAGCTCTATATTCAATTACAAATCTTATGACTTTAAAAACAAGAAAGCATCCTATCACTGGGTACATAGAATGGTGCCTAATCTTTTACATTTGTTCCTGAAGATAATACTATAGTGCCTTTCCAGAGACAACGCTTAAAATGATAAATTGAAGTTCATTGCATCTTGTTAATTTGTTTTTCAAGGACAATGAAAACTGATACATTAAATTATTCATTAAAGATATCTTTATGCATTTTCTATCTATATTACTCCTTGGGATGTAATCACTTTAATTATTAAAAATATTTCTGAGCTCATAGCAATTATTATTACTCTGGCATCATTTTATAGAATGGAAATTAAAGTTCAGTAAATAGAGGGTGATAATCACGCACTTTATAATATTGAAACTACAGTAGCCTGCTAATGGTAATCAGCTAAAGTATCCCTGCAGGCTAGCGTCACTTTTCTATTGCTTTGGAGCATTCCATGGACAAACAGCATGATGAAGCAAGGTGATGGTTGGAGCATAGCCTAGATTGCCTTTGTACTGGCTAGGTTTGTATCAACTTGTCACAAGCTAGAGTCATCAGAAGGGAGGGAGCCTCAATTGAGAAAACACTTCCATAAGATCCAACTGTACGGCATTTTCTTAATCAGGGATCAATGTGGGAGGACCAAACCCATTGTGCGTGAAGACATCCCTGGACTGAGAGTCCTGGGTTCTATCAGAAAGCAGGCTGAGCTAAGCCATGAAAGCAAGACAGACAGCAGTGTCCCTCTATGGACTCTGCATCAGCTCCTGCCTCCGATCCTGACTTTGTTTGATGATGAACAGTGATACAGAAGTGTAAGCCAAATAGAAACTTTCCTTCACAACTTACTTTTTGGTCATAGTGTTTCATTACAACAATAGAAACACTAACTAAGACAACCTTTAACCTTGAAAATTTGTGTTCTTTTTTTGACTTTTCATAACGTCTCACTTACCACATCATTCCATCTATCCCAACACAGCTACTTCCCAGACATACACTATCCATGAATATTCTGAAGACAGTGGAGAGCTAACAGAATTGGACTAGAGAGGCCTAACTGCATATGAGATGGTCTGGGTTTGAGGTTCTCACAAAGCAAACCAAAGTGGATAGAATATTTTCACTGTACCTGACCTGTTAAGACATAAAACAAGACAAATTCCTAACAGAAGGCTTTCCAGGACTGGAAAAAATCCATCTGATGACAAATCCCGGTTTCTCTCTTTTCAGAAACCAATGGTAAATAGAACACAGAGCAATGAATCAACCAGTTAGCAAATCTAAGATTTTCAAACTACCTTGTCATACCAGTCTAGCTTATACAAATCTGTTTTCACATCAGTGTTCTGGATCTTGATTTCAATTTACATGCCTTAGTACAGAAAGTGTTTAGATGATAAATGTATTTACATTATATTTACCAAAATATACATATGCTAAAAACAAAATACAATCACATGAAAAAAATAATTTTGAAATAGAGAATTTGTGTAAAATACATGGCAGCTGACTCATAATAATAATAATAGTAATAGTAATAATAATAATGAATGTATTTTCTAGTCTTTTTTCTGCCATCCAGTTTCCTAGCTCTTTAAAATACATTTTGTGTAGTATGATAGGGCATCTCTTGAGTATATTCCAAGGAGTGGTATTGCTGGATCCTGCAGTAGGTTGATCCCAAATTTCCTGAGAAACCGCCACACTGATTTCCAAAGTGGT
>LOEQ01002966.1:182149-204802 GCA_001685075.1 Bramus lutescens | reverse complement strand
GACTTCCCACAGGGCAGGGAACCCTGACTGCTCTTTGGACTGGAAAGGGAAGGGCAGGGGGAATGGGGGGAGGGGGGAAATGGGAAGAGGGGAGGAGGTGGAAATTTTTAACAATAATAAAGAAAATGAAAAAAAGATTTTTCAAAAATAGTGGCACAAACGTGTTCTCTCAGGGCAAAGGAGACATGTTTTACATGGGGAAACATAAATATATACTCAAAGAATGTTTGAGCTATATAGAAAGCATTTTGAAAATAGATGTCTGGGGACAAAAGAGGCCTATCATTTTGCTGCCAAAATTAAGTAGACTTGTCACCTACTTTTAAAATGTATATTTATACTTTAAGAAATATGGAAATAAAATTTTCAAATCAGTTTTAAAATCATCTACAAAATGAGTTTCTCTGGAATTTTTAGTTCTTTATTAGACTAATACGCTGCATACTAGACAAAGGGAGTACCTTAACTTTGAGTTAATATAACAAAGAAACGTGTGCCTGCTAGCTCACTGATGTCCCAGACACAGAAATGAGTCAAAATGAATTTCAGAAGAATTTCACTGGCTATGTGAAGAATGGCTGGAACTCATGAGCAGCATCTAGTGTACACTCCATGTATCTAGACTGACTTGTCTTCATAGATATGCTTTTCAACCACAATTTTAAAAGTCAGTTAAGTATATTCATTCAAGTCTTGTTCACTAGTAACTTGATAAACATTCATAACAAAGGTTTATTTAATTAATGATACACTTAAAATATTATTAAAATGATTGTTTATTGTGTATATCTATTCTCTTTTTACACATTTTATAATAAAATTATTAGCATTCTACATGCTCAGAATGTCTTTGAGATTATTTTTCTAAATTGTGGAAGAACACTGAGACAGAAACCTCTTAAAAATAAAACTTTTCAACTGAAAGAGTAAGATTCTTGGGGGCTGGAGAGATGGCTCAGTGGTTAAGAGTATTGCTTGCTCTTCCAAAGGTCCTGAGTTCAATTTCTGGCAACCACATGGTGGCTCACAACCATCTGAAATGAGGTCTGGTGCCCTCTTCTGGCCTGCAGATGTGCACACAGACAGAACATTGTATATATAATAAATAAATATTTTTTAAAAAGAGTAAGATTCTTATCTCCCTTCTACATAAAAGTTCCAGATTGCAATTAATCAAATTTATTTGTAAAAATCACGTGCTTTTTTTAGCAAAAATTATGGAAGAAATTTGCATACTCTACTGGCTCTGCTGTGAATTGTTTTACTTTAACTATCTGATATAAATCCAAAACCAGAAATTGCTCATTTTTACTCAAAGACAAAAAGCCTTGTCTTTGATTGAATCCATATTAAGCCCAGCAAACATTTATTTCTGTTCTCTCCACCACATTTAAAACTCTTAAGCCGCCACCCTTCTGAATGAACATAGAGAGACAGATCCTCAAAAATGTCAAGACACAGTGCAGTGAAGGAAAGATGATCTCCATCATAAATGGCAGTTTGTGTACCATGATCTTATGAGGAAACAAACAAACAAACAAAAAAACCCTCAGCTGTCAGGGGAATGAACTCTCTGAAGAGGATGGCCAGTACCTTAGTCCCCTCTTTCCCTGCTACACAAAGTCTCCAATGGGTTCCTTTCCTGAGCACAGCTTCTAATTTCCCAGTCACCTGCCTCAGCCATTGCCACAGCCACCAACAAAGCCATCTCCCAAGGGATGGACTCTCCACCTCCACCGCAGGATGGACCACCAAGCCCTCTGTGCAGCTATTCACCCGCAGTGTAGAAAGCAGAGAGCGTTGGGAAAAGAGGGACTTCCTTTCTTTCATCTGCAGATAATCCTCCTCCCTGCTAAAGCATAAATTTTGATTACCCAAATTATTTTAGCTTTCAGAGCCACGAGGGTTATTAGTGGTAATAAAAATCACTCAGACTTTTGAAAAATTTAAGATTCCAACCACAGTATTTAAGGAACTAGCCTCATAGCACATTGTCCACTCGCTATGTAATTTTTTTCTGTCAGTGTGGCCCTCTTTATTTTTATTTCAGAAGTTCAGATGAAGTACAAAGTCATATGAAGGACGTCAACAGTGCCGAAATAGTTAGTCAAAATGGAATGGGGTTTTGCTTTATTTCCTGCCCGGAGTTTTGGTCTACACACGACAAATCTACAGTTCGCCTTCATTCCCACAATTTTTTCACCTCCCATAGCGAATTCCTCAACCAGTCCCTCAGTATGGTGACCTAGCCAAGCCTGACGCCTCTGCTCTCTGTAAAAGAAAAGATGTGAAATGAAGGCTTACAGGCCAGCTAGCTCCAACCCACTTGTCTGTCACTGACGACTCAGAGAGGAGGTGTCTTTCAGGGACTCCATCCTCATCATCTACGGAGCCTTCTAGGTGCCTGTCTTCTAGGAGGATTTTTAGTGTGCTGATTTTTAAAAGGTGTTCATTTCTAACATCTAAACCTTCACGGAATCTGCGAATAAAGGTGCTGTTTTGAAGGAACATCACGCGTTTCTCAGAGAATGTAAATTGCTGTGTCAGTGAAGCCGAGGCACTCCTGTCGATCCTTGTCTGTCTCTGGAAAGAGAGCTTTTCAAAGAGCCCAGGGAGGTGCAAAGGCACAAGCAGGTGCGGGGGCAGGGTCTCAAAGCAGCCTATGAAATTGTATGTACATGATGTCATTTTTAAAACACATTTAGAAAGTGGACATTTAGGGAATAAAATACTTCTCAGCACTCTGACTTGGGTAAGTACATGGGTTGTTCTTCCCCTTGATTTTTGTTTTGCTTTTTTTCTTTACACAGGTTTGCTCACTTTATAATCAGGTTATAGTTAACATATAGAGAGTACTGAGGAAGAATTTTTCTTCCATTACAACTGGCTTAAAGCATATATTACCTGGATTTTAGATATTTTGTCCAAAATGAGCCTCTTCACTCTTCAAGGTAAGTTTGAGGTATAACCACCAGATAAGCACATCGGCCTCATGCGAGGATTTGTTTTGATCAAACACATTGCAACTCACTTGCAGCTGGAGTTACCAAATCACCACTTTGGTTGAATTTCTCTTCTCTCGGACAGCCATACCTCCTCGCATGTGACAAAACAAGATATGGCAAAGAATTCCCATACTTGTGTTGCCTTGAATATTTTGTTTAGTAGAGCTTTGGCGAAATAAGTTTTTTTCATAATTAAATAATTCCTGGATTTTATATAGTTACAAAAAATCATGGATGGATGGACATATGGCACAACAGTACAAAAAGCTATCTGGAGAACAAAGGGTTTACTAAGAAGGGAAGGAAAAGAACAGCAAGAAAGGGTATGGGGGTACACTCAGTATACAGACTATACTTGTATACAATTTAAAATAAAGCGAAAATATAAATCTATGGTTAATCCAAAATTAAGCTCCTTAATATTTATGTCCTTTTACTGCATAAAGCAAGTAGATGATGCTATTGTGTTTCCTTCAATTAAATATGTTGGGAATTTTCCAGGGAAGGTAAACTAGAGTCAAAAGGAAGCCAGGGAGGTACCTGTGGTTACATATGCCACGTACATGGAGGACAAGGGGGTAAGGAAGATTGGTTTGATTGAGGAAAACCAGAAAATAAATTTTCAGAGTTGTTTTGTTGCTTTCAAAAAAAGATGGAATCTATTCAACAGCTGAATTGGAAAAGCAGTTACCAGTTGTTACAGTAAATATATTCCAAGTGAATCATACAACCACTAATTAGGTTTGAATCACTCAAGTGTACATTCACTGTGACAACAGTTTTCCCTTTACAGATCATCCCTCTATTTATAAACAAAATGAAAATTAACATTTCCTGCTTTTGTCAAGTTGAAGCATCCTTCAATAGCTCTCGGCAAACATCTGAAGGATTCTTGCATCCTGAGATCATCTGGTCTCGTGTTTCCAAGTGCTGTCTCTTTGTAAGAACTGGGTGAGACATGTGGAATAAACTGACTGCAGATTCTTTGTAAAACAGCAACACGAACCCAACAAAAATCCCCAACCCGGAGGAGATCAGAGGTTACCATGCACAGCAGATGGGAATCTACGTAAATTGACAGTGGAGGGTTTATTCTGTTTTTCACATGACTAACCACAAGTAAAGCCTAAGCTCCAGGGAAATAAAAGGCAAGATTGTGGAGCTGTGTTTGTTCTATAGTGATTATTAGGAGAGCCAGATTTAAACAGATGTTTTTCCTTCTAATTAAAATCGCTTCCTGAGGAACATAGTTTTAAGAGCAGGCACTGTCCCCAAACCAAATAGAGTCTAAGGCCCACTCACATTCACAAGTGAAATCGAACCCATGTCTGTGTAAATACCAGGGTATCATCACTCATACTGCAATGCAAGGTTTCAGGAAGGGGGTGGTGGTTTTCTCTTGTGCACTCTTGGTTGAAGACAAGAACAAAACAGTGGTTTTGTTCCACCCTCAATCTGATGTTCTCTGTTATTTGAAAGACATGTGTGCTGTTCGTGGAGCTAAAATTCACTGCACTTTAAGGAATATCCTAAGGTCTGTAATACACTATATCTCCTGGGAGTTTAAATACGGTCCTGTTTTGACATAGAATGTGGCCCATGTTAGGTAGAAAACACGCAGGTGACTCTGTAAATGCCAACTCTGTATCATGGAAATACTTCTGACTTTCTTTTGAGCACCTTCCTAGCTCCAACATTGCTCTCATCTCTTCTCCTAAGGTTTCTTTTGCTTGTTGTTCTTCCCTTTAGCATTTTCAGCCTCCATTGTCACCCTGCTAGCATTCTGTGGCTACTTCCACAGTTAAATTCTTGACTATGAATTATCCCGAAATTTCTTCAAAATTGACACATTCTTAGCTCACTTCTCAAGACGAAGATGTCACGACCATTAATATCACTCTACCAGCCTTGGCTTCCAAGATGCTTCGGATCTCACCATTGAGCTTCTGCTGCTCCTTGTCTGTGGAAACTCTTCTGCCTGACCCCATCATTCACTGTTAAAATTGGTCTCCTGCTCCAAAGACTTTTCAAGGAACATTCCTTGAGTTTCCCCTACAATACTTTCTATGAAATTTAGTATACTTCTGTCTTATGAGCAGTCCTGTCCCAATTAGAAGGTCTGTCATTTGTGATAAGAAACTAAAAGTCACTCGAGCAAAGAGGTGAAAGGAAAAGATATGTGCCTAGGTAGACCACTCGCCTAGTCCAGAAACACCAATCAACAGGATGGTCAGCATTGCTGATAAAACACCCTCACTGTTAGTGCCTCTCCAAGGCCTTTCATACTGTGTCATTCCAAGTCTACTGTCCTAATGCCATGAGCATTTTCAAAGCTCTTTCCATTTTTAACTCTGAATAGGAGGCCAAGACGCATTGCTTATTCAATGTTTAGCAAATATGTGTTGAGACTTGCTAAATTTATGAACTTTATATATTGAATACAAAAGAGCCTTTTATCTCAAAATGTATGCAAAGAAATCTGAGGGGTTAAGTAACAGGTAAGAGTAGTCTTCAGTTCTAGTTTGTATACTATTGAGTGTATAACTTTGAGATAATATTTTCCTCTATGCAAATAAAATCAACAGGATTATGAGGCTTACCCAATGATTCCCAAGACTTCTATAAAAGGAAATGTAATTGTATACATCAAAGTATTTTGAAAACCTCATCTCCATGTGGGGTAATAATTGAAACACTGAAATGGGAAACACGGCATTTTATAAAGTACTAAGTAAGATAACTGTTTACTCTTCAAATTTTTGAAATATGTAAGGCTAAGAAGGAAAAGGCTAGTTAACAGCTTAACTGTCACCATGGAAGTCTGCATGACAGGAAAGGAGTGGGCAGCTGTTTAGCGTCTTTCTAGAAAACATGGAAGAAGATAATAGAATATTATTCAAAGAGAAGGGTTGAGTTCTTGAACATGAGGCATATTTCACATTAAGAATGATTTTAATGTGCGGGACAAGCTTCCAAGAGGGTAAACCTCATCAAGGGAAATTATTCTAAATGGACTTGACCATCAATCAGTATGACAAAGTAGAAACAGTAGCATTGCTCATCAAAGAACTGAAATTGTTGAAAAAAAAATGTCTTTGGCCATCAAAGCCATTGAAGAACAAGGATGAAGTTTTATGTTGCTGGAAAGTAAAACAGCAATTTGCTGTAAGACTTAAGCCCCAAGCACTCACACCCTGGAATTCTAGCCCTCGGGACTTCTCATTTTATTGAAGAGATGAGCTGTCATGTTCCTTGGCTTGGATTCAAAGCTGTATTTGCTCATTAAAAAGCAGATTGTCTGGGAAGCAATAGATGGTCTTACAACACAGTCTGGATGGTCAGTTCCAGCTGATGGGCTGCACCTAAAAGCAATGCAAACGTAACCAGTATCTCAGGTTTTAATCATGCCTATTTCAAGGAAGAATCTTTCCAAACCACAGGTCCAAGGTAAGGCTTTCATCAAGTACTGCACAGAGGGGTACTAAGAAAATCCAGTTTTGTGCAGTAAAGGCAGCTCTTCATATTGAATATATTAGCATAAGACCCCAAGCACATTAATCCAAAAAGGCTGTCTTTCTATAGAAACTGTGCATTACAGCTCTCCTATTCAACCAGATCTCTTTCTATGTCATGTACCTGACTGTAAGTATTAACGACAGTGAATCATAAGTAAAATTAATGTGAGCCTATAGGAGTGAAATGGTTCTGTAGAAATGGATTCTGTTCTGTTCCGTTTCCATGGGGCATTTGCTTAAGATTGATTGGTGACTCAACCCGACATAAAAGTGCAAAGATGTTTTTAATGCCTGTCAAGGGTTAAACTCTCAGCAATACTTGAATAATCTAGAAATGTTATGACCACTTGCAGCAGATGGAGGACATCAGAAACCTGCTTTCCCAGCACACATCCTGAAATTTAACTGTTGATGATCGCTGCACTCGGTGGTGTACTGGTTAATACTTACCAGATGGCTCTTGCAGCCCAATACAAGGCCACCGACACTCACCAGTTTCTTCCCACTAAGAATAAAAGCGTTCGGCTTTCACTCCTATCCTCCAGCTTACTACTATTGAAACCGTCAGGGCTTCTCCATAATGCATTCAACAAGAATATTTCAAGCTTTGATGAGCAACAAACCATGGGTGAATCATAAATAAGAAATTATATACAACAGCAAAGTTAAACGGTGGCCCTCAAATTTAAATCCTCTCATCAGCCCAGAGGAAGACGGAGTCCAAGTTCATCACTCAGCCTCTCCAAATCTCCTGTTCACATCATTAAGTTAGACTTGCCACTCGGCCTGCTTCTCCTACTCCGTGCCAATTAAAGAATCCACACAGAGTGCAGCCACTAATCATGGCATATATGGAACATGCAAAGCACACACTTTATCAGCCATCTTTATTCTTCCTTTAAAAAAGATACTCACAGTAATAAACATCTAAGTAATGTGTAAGATTGAAAACACTTCTAGAGCTATTTATAGGGGCACTTGAAATTTATTTTCAAAAGTACAGGTACATTTAATTTAAAATTAATAAGACGATTCTTGTGTTGTCATTAAAATTTCATACAATTGGATATGTTCATGAGGTATGCAATGGACTCGTATAGAAATTGCAGTAATTAAGACTTAATAAATGGAATCTTAAATAATCACTTATAAAAATGCATTATTGAATTTGAGGCCTGCTATTTTTAAATCGATTTGTAATTTGTATTTACCAGAGACCACACAGGAAATTATATGTTTTGTGAGTATTTAGACAAACAGAATTGATTTTAGAAAAGGATGACAAAAGATGGGCCTTCTGCTCAGAGACAGCCTTCTGCGGCAAGGAAATCACAGTGCACTTAGGAGATTGTACTGACACGGAGGTTATTAGTTAGTGATGTCAAGTGAGTCGCCTCCCTATCCTGAAACCATTGATTGCAAATGGCAGCCCTAGCCCAGGGTTGTCACAGAGGCCAGCATATAATTGGCAGCACTCATAATATCTGGGTGATTTAATTTGATGGGCAAGTAATTTATGGGTTTTTTTTTCTTCCTTTGTGATTTTTTTTTCAAGGGAAGAAGCAATGTTTAAAAAAAAAATAAAACCCTTGGTCACTCAAATAGATAAACCACCAATTCTTAAAGATGCAATGATTGTCTTATTTATAATTTTCTCCAAACACATAATGTGCCTGAAGCATGACCGGGATAGATCTACTGAAGATTTCTTTACAGAGAAATGAATGAGCAAAGCAGGGAAATAGTACAAACTTCTTCAGGAACTGCCAAAATGTGCTAAGAGTATGTGTGCTTAGGCCGAATGCTCTTCCCTTTCCACTACAGTACCTCCGTGATTTGTAACTTCATGTTCATATTATACTGCAATAAACTGGATGTTTTCAATTCACCTGTGACCCAGGGACAGGAACAGCAGACACTCAGTAAACACCAAGGAAGGAGAAGATCTCATTATGTGGGGAGGGCATTTAGCAGTGACTATCAGAGCTCAGCCTTAAGACACTAGGTCTATTTTCTGGAAGAAAATCCTATTTGATAATATATTTGATCATCTGTTACACAGACTGAATGAATGCAAGAGTCTCAGTTGTCCTTTGTATATGAGAAGTCTTTGTGTGGAATATTCTCATTCTCTCTCTCTCTCTCTCTCTCTCTCTCTCTCTCTGTTCCTCCTCCTTCCCCCACTTTGCCTCTCTTCTTTTTCTGTTTCTGTCACTTTGTTTTTACTCCAGAGAACATTGGAAACCTCTTAAACACAAACTCTTATCTTTCGCACTAAATTTTCCTCTTCCTTCGCAAAGGTAAAAGAATTACAAACTGAACACTGAGGAGCCTGTCATCTAAATGTAACACTAATATGATACAAAGAAACAGTAACAGTTAACTATGAAATGCTTATTATTTTTCTAGCATTATTTTAACTACCTATTACTAACCCTCTCTCTATGGAAGTGTAAATTCTACCTCAATAATTTTCTCAAGATAGTCTAAACAACAGGGGGCACACCAATAATTTGGATCCAAGTCCATGGGAATACCGCAATATTTCTTAGCCTTGGCCTTACAGACAATTTGAACCAAATCATTCTTGGTGGTGGGGAATATTCTGGGCTATTACCACTAAGTGGTACCAGCACACACACACACACACACACACACACACACCGACAACGGAGATAACCAAAAATCTCTCCTGACATCACTAAATGTCACTAGGATAAATCTCATTCACCAGTATTTAAGTTTTCTGACAGCCATCACCATCTGCTACCTAGCATCTGCTCCCTTGCTTTTGTTAGCTGTTGTGTAACTTGCTATACTGAGCAGCAAAGTAACCTGACCTCTTCCTAAGATCCCACATCTGATGACTGCTATTAGCAGGTAAATTTGCTTCGTCTTTGAAACTGAATGACAGAGTTGCAGTATCAAGAACGTGAGTTCATAGCAATATCNCACACACACACACACACACACACCGACAACGGAGATAACCAAAAATCTCTCCTGACATCACTAAATGTCACTAGGATAAATCTCATTCACCAGTATTTAAGTTTTCTGACAGCCATCACCATCTGCTACCTAGCATCTGCTCCCTTGCTTTTGTTAGCTGTTGTGTAACTTGCTATACTGAGCAGCAAAGTAACCTGACCTCTTCCTAAGATCCCACATCTGATGACTGCTATTAGCAGGTAAATTTGCTTCGTCTTTGAAACTGAATGACAGAGTTGCAGTATCAAGAACGTGAGTTCATAGCAATATCTATCCTTACATCTAACAAAACTGGACTACAGCCAACTCACGACTGCCTCCTCTACACGCGAGCATGTCTCTACAAACCCTAGAGTGCAATCTCATTTCCTTGGAGTAAATAAACTTTGCATGTTACCTTTCAATGTCAGGGAAACTTTTCTTTCTGATCGTGATGATGTAATTATAGCCGATGTGGATTTACATCCAAAAAAAACCCTCTAGAAACACAGAAGTATATCCTGCAATGTTTTTTCAGAAAATGAACAGCAGTACAAAACTGACTCACAGACTGCTTCCCTGCTGCCTAAGACGGCTTTCCTGGCTGTGCTTGAAAGGTTTGGGCAAGCACAGGGTGGTGGAGAGCTGAGACCTAAGGCCAGAGTTTGGGGCTGCAGAGACAGCTAGGTTTCTGCAGCAAAATAATGAGCAAAAGGGCGAGAGGAAAGCATGAACTGAAGGTCACAGGAGTCCTTGGAGAGTTGCATAGGGTCTATGGCTGAGAGCTAAATAGTGGACACGAAAAATAAACCCCAGGTTGCCCACAATATAGCTGCTTCCGGGGAACCTAGAGTAGAATGGAGACTCTGGTAAGGCAGTTGCCTTAAATATCAGGGTTCTCGCCCTGCCAAGGAGCAAAAACGGCAAGAGCAACAGCTGTCATGCAGCTGCGACCCCAGAAGGCCACATCTTACAACTTAGAACCATGACCTTGTTCACAGACCAAGATTAGGGATTTGAGACAAAACTGAAATAAAACTGAAACCAAGGCCTTGAGACTGAGAGGACTCACTATCCCTGTCCCTCTCTCCCCAAAAAAAGAAGAAAAAAATAATCGTTAATAGACAACACAGTCATCTGGAGAAGCAAAGAAAATCTTAAATATATAGATCTCTACCAAGATAAATCAAAATGCAAAAATAAAAACTATACAGACAAATGAAAAGCACATAATATCTTAAAAATTAGCATGTAATAAGCTGCACAGAATTTTGGCAGTGACATAAACCCACTGTGTCACTCACACACAAAGTAGGGAACATATTCACTACCCCACAAATGTCCACAGTCTCTTTCCCAATCAAATAATTTTACCAAACCCATGCAAACATTTCCGATTTTTTCAAATCATACATAGATTCATATTGTTTTATACTTAAAGAACTGAATCATCTAACATGTACATTTTTTGTCACCTGCTTAGTTGTCCTAAGAATGATTTCTTTTCTAAGATTCAAGCATCTCGGGTCTAGAGAGACTTAGCAGTTAAGAGCACTTGTTGCTCTGCAGAGGACCCAGTTCGGTTCCAAGTACCTGCATGGTAATTTACAATCAGTCACAACTCCAGTTCCAGGGGATCTGACCCATATTCTGACCTTTGTCGACACCAGGCAGGCACAGGGTACCTATGCATAAGTGCAGGCAAAACACTCATACGTAGAAAAAAATTTAAACAAGCAAAAACATTCAAGCATTTGTTGTGCACCATCCTTAGCTCATTGCCATATGTTTCTGTCTATATGAACATGAGCTTTTCTGATATATTTTGATAGCTCTTTGGGTTGTGTCCAGTTTTTGCCTGTAATGAACAGTTGCTATAGTTTGGTCATGCACAGTATTTATTGAGGTATGTTCCTCCTATTTCTTGTCTTCAGGACTGTTTTCATAAAGTTTCTCTTAGTTGAAGTCTCTTTCTCTGTCAATTGAAGATGATTGTGTTGTTTCTATCCTAAGTGTATTAGTGTGTGGAATAATGCTTACTGGATTGTACATTTTGAGCTAACTCTCCATCCCTGGAATGAAGCCCACTTGGCCATGGTGTACCATCTTCTAGATGTGTTCTTGAATTTGACTTGCAGGAATTTTACTGAAAAATTTGTGTTTGTGTTCACTGAGGAAATGGGTCTGCAGTATTTTTTTTCCTTTGTGCCCTTACAGCTTTTGTATGGGACAATGCTGGCCTCAGAGGAAGATTTCCAACACTGCAGCTCCCTTTTTATTTTTTGGAGCAGTTTGAAGAATAGCATCAGCTCATATTTAAAGGTTTCATGGAACATGGCAGTGAACACACCTAGTCCTGAACTTTCCTTTGAGGAGAGAAATTTTATAATTGTTTCAGCCTTGCTGGTTGCTATGGATCTGTTTTGTTTACGTCTTCTTGGTTTCATTTTGGTAGGTCACATGTGTCTAGGAAAATTCCACTTGTAACTCTTAATATCTATTTCTTCTTCAACATTTTCCAGTTTTTTAGGAGGTAAGTCTGCAAAGGACTCCCTCACAATTCTCTGTAATTCATTGTCATCTGTAGCAACCTCTCTCTCCTCCTTTTCATCTTCAATTCTTTCTTTTGATTAGTATGGCTAGGAGTTTGTCAACCATCTTTATTTTGTTTTAACAAACCAACTCTTTGTTTAAAAAAAAACTGAATGTATTGTTCATCTAAGCTCTGTCTTCTGTCTCTGCCCTGGTCATTATGATTTCTTGCTTTATACTATACTGAGATTTGGATTGTTCTTTTCTTAATAGAACCTTGAGAGGCATCATCATTCGGTTATTGACTTGGAACCTCTTGTTTTTATTGGGAGCACTCACAGCTATGAACTTTCCTCTTAGAATCTCTTTAGCTGTATCCCAAAAGTTCTGGTAAGTTGTGTTTTTACTTTTGTTTAACTATAAGAAATTTATAATTTCCATACTAATTTATTTAATTCAAGAGTGTGTTATTTAGTACCTGTGCACTTTGTAGTTTCTCTGATCCCTCTTGCTTTTGATTTCTAATTTTATGCCACCATGATCTGATAAAAACACAAGAGGTCATTTCAGTTAATTTGTATTTGGGTGAGACCTGATTTGTGCCTTAGACTGATCTAACTTAAAGAAGGCACTTTGGAATGCTAAGAAGAATATGCATTCTGTTTCTGCTGGATGAAGTGTTCTGTGTCTAAGTCCATTTGATTGATTTGAGGTGTGGTTTAATGCTGAGGTTTCATTGTTAACAAACATAAGGGTGGGATAGTAAAATTGCCTACTATTCTTATCTACTAGTGTCCCTCTCTTATGTTTATGAGTGTACATTTTACAAAAAAATTAGAAGCTCCAAAGTTTGGTGCATTTATATTTATAATTGTTATATTTTCCTTAAGGAATTTTTCCTTTTTTAAATATGGAGTGACTCTACCTTTTCTGGCAACTTTTGGGTTAAAGTCTACTTTATCAGTATCTGAATAGATTCAACCAACTCGTTGTCAGTTTCTGCTCCCTTGGCCCCTTGGTAGTTTGATGGTCAGTGTATAGGTGTCTTTGCTACTGAATCATAGTTCCTGAAGATAACATAGTTGGATCTATTGCTGTTATACACCAATCAGTCTTCAGCTATCTGTGTATTTCTACTTAAAGTTATTATTGAGAGATATTACAGATTCTTTAATTGTTTTCTCTTTCTGGCTCATTGAATTATTGTTTGTTCTTTATACCCTTTCCTATTAGTGTCAAGGGTTTACAAGTTAATTGTGCTATATATAATTAGTTTCTTCCTAGCTTTCTTTTGTGAAGCTTTTCCTCTCTTGCAGTCCATTCTCTATTCTCACAATTGAGATTCTTGGTGATTTTTTTCTTCTTCTCTGGACTCCTGCAGTATCTTCTGTAATGACGTCTTAGGATCATGAACTGCCTTCATTTACATGTGTGTTGAAATGTTCTTATTTACACATCCATTTTAAAAGATAACTTTGTGGGGTATAGCATTCTCTAGTGTCAGGTGCTTTCAAGGTTTGAAATATATCATTCTGCGATGCCAAAGCTTTGGGGGTTATTGATGACTAACATGTGTTCTGATGTTTCTGACTTTGCAAGTAGGTGTATTCCCTTACATAGCTTAATGTTGTTCCTTTGCTTTGAGCTTTTGATATCTTGGCTATAAATATGCCATAGGAAGGTTCTTTGCTATTGTTATATATTTGGGGTTCTAAATGCCTTGTGTGTATGGATGCCTGTTTCTTTCTCTAGGTTTGGAGGAATGTTTTGCTAAGATTTCGTTGAATAAGCTACCAATGGTTTTGGTGGTTGTCTGTGCTCCTTCTATCCTGTGAATTCTTAGGTTTGGTGTGTCTGTCATATCCAGAGTTCTTCTACATTGTGGTTTTGCAGATTTTTCCCCCACTGGTGTCTGAACGTAGCATTTCATCAGCCTTGTGCTCCATCCTTGATACTCTCTCCTCTGTTTGGTTAATTGTATTGGTGATGCTTCCCACAATGTTTACTTGATTTGATTTTTTAAATTGTTTTATTATATATTACAGGTAGAGGTGTAGGGAAGTTGGGGCAGCAAGCATGCGCTTGTGTGCCTATGGAGGTGAGCAGACTATTCACAGGATCCTTTCCTTCCATTGCGTGAGTGCCAGGAACTGAACACAGTGTATCCTTTTTGGTGACAGAGCCTTTATCTGCAGAGCCATCTCCAAGCCCTTCTATGATTTTTCTATTTCTAATATTACTATCCATTTTTTTTGGAACTCCAATTTTCTTGCTGATTTTTCTTCCTTGTTGCCATCTTTTTAACTATGTTTCTTATTTTCTCATCCTTTATGCTTATTTTTCCCCTATATGTTGCTAACTTCCCTCTCAGGGTTCTGGATTGAATATATCCACCTATTTGTGTGTCTCTTTGAAACTGACATCTGATTTTACCTACTTTATTATCTCTGTGTTTAGGACTTAAGGTAGGATCTTTTAGAAGATTCATGCTGTGGGAGTTCTTTGGTATTTGATGTGGGATTCCCCTCCATACGCTGTGAATATCATTGGTTAATAAAGAAACTGGCTTAGCCTAATAGGGCAAAGTAGAACTAGTAGGGGAAAAACTATAATGAACGCTGGGAGAAAGAAGACAGAGTCAGGAGATGCCATGTAGCTACTGCCAGGAACAGACATGCGGGAACCTTGCCAGTATGCCACAGCCATTTGGCGATACACAGATTAATAGAAATAGGTTAATTTAATATGTAAATGCTTGCTAGGAATATACTATAGTGATTGGCCAAGCAGTGATTTAATTAATGCAGTCTCCGTGTGATTATTTCGGGAGTCTGGGCAGCCAGGAAAGGAATAAACAGTCTCCTACAACAGGCATTTTTTTCATGTTTCTTGAATTTCTGTATTTAAGACCAGCCTCAACAAAATTCATACATTCCAGGGTAGGAGCATGAGGATTATTAGAATTATTAAGCAAAAGGAACAGAAATATATGTAGGAGGAGGGGGCCGCTTGTTTGTCCTGGCCACCCGGCTAGCTTAATCCCAAAATAACCACACAGAAACTGTATTAATTAAAGCACTGCTTGGCCCATTAGCTCTAGCATCTTATTGGCTAACTCTTACATCTTAATTTAACCCATTTCTAGTAATCTGTGTATCACCACGTGACAGTGGCTTACTGGGTAAAATTCCCAGCATCTGTCTCTGGCGGCTCCATGGCTTCTTCCTGACTCCACCCTTCTTTCTCCCAGCATTTAGTTCCATCCTCCCCACCTATCTGTCCTGTCCTATCAACAGGCCAAAGCAGTTTCTTTATTCATTAATGATAATCACAGCACACAGAGGGGATTCCCACGTCAGATACAACAGAAATAAGAGACAGAAACACAGAACAGCATTGGAAGGGAAATTCAGTGAATAGTGAATCCTGAATCCTTTATTTTCCACATGCTTATATACTTCACTCCAAAAAGGGAGAGGGGAGGCAACAGACTTTATTAACATGATATAAAGAATAGACTTGAATTCTCTGACCTTTGAGTCAGGTGGAGCAGATCCACTTCTACACCCAAAATACTAATTAACCACACCCTAGGTTAGAATTCCCTACGTTTGTAGCCACATCTGTTGTCAATCACTTTGAAAGAACAAAAATAAGCTCAAACTCTCTGACCTCTAGTCAAGGTGAAACAGGCTCACATCTGTGGGTCCTCACATTTCTGCATCATAATTTAAAACACCTTTGAGTTGTTGTTGGTGGTGGTGGTGTGTGTGTGTGTGTGTGTGTGTTTTGTAAGGCGGAGTAGAGGTCTCTGTAAAAAGAGACTGCACTTCCGTTTTCCAGCAGCCCAGACCCAAATAATCACACAAGACCTATATTAATTGCAATACTGTTTGACCAATGGCTAGCTAGTTCTTGCATCTTAAATTAACCCATTTCTATTATTTTGTATTTCACCACAAGACTCGTGGTGTATTACCTCTTGCTTCTTGGGTGGCTACATGGCATCTTCCTGACTCCACCTTCTTTCTCCCTGCATTCAGTTTAGTTTTCCAGCTTAGCTATATTCTTCCCTGTCATGGGCTAAAGCAGCTTCTTTATTAACCAATGGTAATAAAACACATTCACAGCATACAGAGGGGAACCCCACATCAGGTCTCCTCATTGAACAGGTCCACATTTGAAAGTGCACATCCAGTACTACTCAGTCAGTAGAAAGAAATACACCTGATCATATAGAATATAGAAATGCACTTAAAATTAATTGCATGCCATAGATACTTCAGCAATGACTCTAAAGCTGAAAATGCGCTACTGTCCAATATGCTGTGGAGCTTAATTTTTATTTAGGGTGATTATAAAGAATAAATAAAAGAGATGGAAGCAAGACATGAAAGGGGTAACTGGATGAGAAGCATCCGGTAACCATAAGTAACCGTAAGAAGGAAAAGGAGAAAGATATTAAAAGGTAGGAGAGGGAAAGAAAAAAAAAAAGAGCAAGAGGTCAGAAAAATAAAAATAAGATTAAAATAGAAAGCAGATTTTTCTGGGGACTCAAGAGATAGCCAGAGGTCAAGAGACTGGCTGCTGTGTCACCGGACCCAGGTTCAGCTCCCACAGGGCAGCTCACCATGGTCTGTAACTCCAGTTCCCAGGGATTTAAGCCCCTCTTATGGCCTCTGCCACCACCAGGCACCAGTAATGGAAAAGTTCAAACACAAAAGTAGGCAAATGTAAGAAGAGAAACACAAATTTAAAAGCAAAGGAGCATTACAGTTAGATTAAAGTCAAATGCCACTAAGTAAAGAGGAAAGGAAGAATCACGGTGAAAACAAAGACAGACTAGTGAAGAGAAAAATACTGCCTCAAAGTGAAAAACGTACTAAATATATTAACGTATGACAAAAAATAAGAAAATAAAGACAAAAATTAAATACACTAAAGGTGGAGACATACCTTCCTACGCACTTCTTTGGCACCTGCGTCCTGTCAGTGTCGGGATCTTCCTCCCCGTAACTGCCTTTCACGCCTTCTATCTGAAACACTGTGGCAGGGTGGACTGAGGCTCCAGACCTGTGATTGTTCCCTGATCACAGGCTGGCAAGATAGTTCAAAATCAGCCATGGATTCTCTCTCCAGATGGACCCCACCACTGATGTATAAGTCCGTGGGAAACAAATGGGATTTCTTCACACGGCTGACCTGCTCACCAGAGGAATCACCATCACTAAAACCCACAAGACTTGTAAGGGAACATGGCTGTTCCGAGGGTAAGATGCCGGACTTCCACGAGCTTCTCCTCTGGAAGCATTTGCTCCCTTCTCCCTGCCAGGGAACTCTTGCCACGGCTGGGTTCACTTGCTTCTGTTCGTTTCTGTCTTTTTCTCTCTCTCTGCTTTTTTGGTATCCCTTCACTTCATGAATTTCTAAAGTAGTTCTTCCATCTCTTTGAGATAAAGCACGCATGCGTGCGTGCGTGCGTACGTGAAGCCCGACTTTCTCCTTCACCACCTAGGACAGTGGTTCTCAATCTTCCTAATGCTGCAACCCTTTAATATAGTTCCTCATGCTGTAGTGACCCCACACCATAAAAATATTGTATTGCTACTTCATAACTGTAATTTTGCTATTGTTATGAATCGTAATCCAAGTATTTTTAGAACTAGAGAGTTGCCAAGGGGTCTCAATCCACAGTCTGAGAACCACTGCTCTAGAGCATCATCTTACCCAGAACTCTAAAGCATAAATATTAAAGGATTTGGAGCACTGAATATCATTACCAATAATACCTGAATAAGAAATAATAACTAAAAAACACAGTGAGATACTGTAACACATGGAGAAGAATAGCAAGAACTTAAAAGGCTAACAGCACCAAACACTGCCAAGAACTGAAAATAATGAGAATTGTTACACATCACGAGGGGAGGAGACTAAAATGGAATAGCCATTTTAGAAAATGGTTTGGAAATTTCTGATACAGTTAGATATACACCAATGAGCCAGAAATTCCAGATACTACAAATAAAAATCTGTCTCCCAGAAAACAACTTCAAGAACCATGACAGTGGCATCTTCATTCAAAGGCCAAAACTGGAAGCTGTTTGCCCTGTCACCAACAGAAAGGTGGGTCTACAAACTGCTGGATATTTATATAAGGGAACAGCACTCATCAATAGTTAAAGCAGATTAAATATACAAGTAACATCATGAAGAAGTCAAAAAATAGTATGCTAACCAAAGAGAAGTCACATAAAAGAGCATCTACTTCTTGAATCCCTTTCTGTACATTTCAAGGGGAAAAAAGTTACTTTATAGTAAGGAATATTTGAAAAGTCACTGTTTTCAGAAACTTCACAAAAGCAAACGAAAACCTGAGGCCATGGGAAGTGTTTCATATTTTGATAGAATTCATAAAATTCATCATCAAGATTTATTTTGCCACAGCTAGGGATATAACTCAGTGATGGAACACCTGTCTGGCCTATGAGAACATACCGAGTCCCATACTCAACACTGCCAAAGGAAAAACAACGCGTATATATATTTCACTAATAAAATACACACACAAACCATTCTAAATCGGGAGAAACTACCTAGAGTGGTAGTCTCAAGACAGCAGTTATCCGGACACAGGCCTGTGACTTCACAAAGGCCTCTGAGGTGCTGCTGAGGTCTTGTATCTCTGGCTGTGCTGACGGGACCGCTTTGTGGAATATCATCTCCACTGGTGCTATGTGCTTTTATTTAGAATGCTGCACTTTAGCATAATTAGCATTTTCAGATTTTGACGTGGGGAATCACAAAGGTCTCTCACGCATTCCTGAGCAGGACTCGCGTACGGCGTCACTGGCACAATAAGATGAAAGGGAGCTGTGCACCACACCATCCCACACTGCGCACTCATCCCCTCGCAGACCAGCTCAAGCCGGCCGCCTGCCGCTATGACAGCGTGCTTTGACTGTAGCGTTCACACAGAATAAATCATTTCCGTTGAATCTGTCCGGCTGCTTGGTGATTAAAGATGACAAGGAAGCGGCAGCAAACATCGCTGGAGAAATCACAGCAAGGCTCTTCTGTCATATTATAATACAGTGGGACCAGAGATCACCAGGGAGTGTCACATTTGTAATTTCAGGAAACCAGGCACTGTTTACGGGATAGCATCCACCTGCATCTCTTTAACTTGTCTTTTTAATCTACTGCCTGTTTCTATCTATTCAAACCTGGAGCACTGTGTGTCATTACGCACCATAGAAATGAGTTCGCTGTGATCGTAAAGGATCAGAAGCTAAATGGAAATTTTCAATATCTTAGGTCAGAGACTCTATTTTAACATTTCAAATAGCCTTGGAGATATAACTTAAGTATTTTCATAGAGGTGCCAAGATATTATTGCAGAGATAGGCCTTACTGCTGAGGAAGCTACCCAGTGAAAGACAGCAAATTAAAGTACTCATCAGTGAAGGCCCTCCCGTTGCAACCAGTGGAAACTCACTCTAGCTAGCATAAGCAAATAAATAATTATTCCACCATGATCTCGGAATAGTTCACTGGATTTAGAAGAAGAGAGTAGGGGCACCAGACTGGAATGAGTGGAAGTATGCGGTGTGCTGGCTAGGCCTCATCTCACATATTTTTCAATAAATTTTCCTATTCATTGCTTCGGAAAGCGAATACAAGTATAAACGTGGCAGCGCATTTTCTACAGGAGCCTGGGTGACTCTTGAGATGCCTCTGGACACCAAGGAGCACAAAATCTTAAGTGTGCAGTGCATAGACACTAAGGTTGTCACCAGTGGGATGTGAGTCAATGGTAGGATAATGACCCTGCCCTACCTACCCTAAACATGACAGAATGTGGTCCTTAGAGAGGTCAGACCCTTAGGACAGAACTGAGATGGAGAAGGTCACTCTACGTAGGCTCTCCACCTGTCTTTGCTGTGTAGTAGACTCTTGTTTGAACCCAGTTCCCAAAATCAATATCCTTCCCACAACTCCCTGTACCAAACGGGCTTCTAAAGGATAATCATAAATCTAGTTTCACCCGAGGTCCCTGGACTAGCTACTCTCTGGTTCTTGGTCACCGAGCAGTACCAGGTATGGGTTCCATCTTGTGGAGTGGGCCTTAAATCACAATAGAAAATGGATGGTTATTCCCATAAGATTTGTGCCGCCATTGCACTGACGGATCTTACCAGCAGGACACCATTGTAGATCAAAGGGCTTGTGGCTGGGTTGGTGCTTATGATTCTCTTTTGTACTGTTCAGAGTACCTTCCTGTACCAAAGATACTAACATGTAGGGGTAAACTCTAATTCAAAGAAAAAAAAAGAAGAAAGAATAAAAGGAAGGAAGAAAGAAACTAATTTTTGTATATTTGTGTATCCAAGGGATTGTATTGTAAGCCCAAAAAACTTACTTAATAAAGTGAGATAAAAATTATAAGCCTAAATTAACAAATTTATGACTTCATATTTATATATTTCTTAGTTTATAAAATGTTTGAAATTGTGGTTTGCTTTTACTTTGGGCAATGAATTTAGAATGAATCATGAGTGTGAAGACAGCTAAGTTAAAGCCTCACATCCCACTCGTTCCTCTAAAAAAACTGACATCACCTCAGCCCCAGAGAAGAGCCACTGCTTCTCCACAGATGTGGCTAGAGCATCCCACTCCAATCATACTAATTACAACTAAATGTCCAGGTCCGAATCTAAAAGCTAAGTGCAGATCATTGCTATCAAAAGAGTATAAATGATAGAGAAAAAACTGCAGACTGGCTAGGGCCCTCTAGACGAAAGACAGTTGTGCAGAAGGGTATCTCAGCAAACAACAGACCAGGTGCACAACCGTCTCCCATAAGATTATTACTAACCTGACAAATCCCCCTTACCTCGTGATACTGTGGTCATTGGAACATCATCATTCAAAGACTAAATGTCAGCAGTGCCAGAAAGAATCTCTGCCAGTCTACACAGTGCATATAATTAGATGCTGCACATATGTCTCAACAATAAATGACTTAAGTCAATGTTTTATGTATTTGTAATTCTAGACTTTTTGCCATTATTTTTATTGTACCACTGCTTATTTTTTTAAATGTCTATTGCAAAACAGTGCATTGTGTTCCAGCAACAGCAGCTTCATACATCTCCTGTTTACTTTTCTTAATGGCTTTAGATCGCTGTAAGTCATTGGCTTAAACCCTGTAAGTCTGTAAAAGTATCTCCCGTGGTATACATGCAAGGACAGAATTGCTTAGCAATGCATTTCTCAGAAAATATTCCCACTGTTAAGTGAATCATAACTGTATTTGAAAACAATAACTGAAAAAAATTCCTTAAATAACTAAACAAAGTATAAACCGTCTGAGAAAAATAATTCCAAATACATAAAACAAAGAAACACATGTTCTACTGTGTTATAACCTGTAGGAGTATTAAGGAGTTCCATGTCAGCCAAGAATGAAGTATAACAAAGGTTTGTTTATCTGAGGATAAACTCACAGTATGGGTAGTGATGCACAGTCCTCTGTGTGTGCTGGAAGCTGGGAACAAAATCCAGCAGAAAAGGGCCCACACATGCTTTTCATTTGCACTTATGGTACCTAAGACCATGCCCAAAATGGGTCAGTAACTAAAAAGCTATTGGCTGGAGGAGTTCCCACAACACCTCCCTCTTTTGTCTAAATAAGAGGGTTCTAAGTCTAATACAAAACTATATACAATAAAAACAAATATCAAGTATTGTCCAGGGAAAAGAAGAGACAAAAACACACATAAAATTTAAAATTACACCCAGCATGAACATCAAGCAAGAAACACATGCTAAATGTTTCAGTAGTTATCCTATCCTAAGGAGTCTAAGTTTTATATTAAAAATGGCTAAGTCATGAGAAGAAAGTAACTATGACTATCTAGTCTTCAACCCCATCGAAGACCAGAGAAGGGAAATAATACTACCTGAGTAAACAGAAAGTGCAATCAAGCAACTTCCAAAAGGTGCAAGAAATGACAGAGACAACCGACTACCTGGGCAATCACCCAAGACTCATCTGCAATGTGGGGGCAACCAACTTTGACTAAGGCTTAGCGTATCTAACAAGCCATTTTCAGAGGAAGGAAACATTGAGAAACTTGTCTTATGCCATCTTGGCAAGGTTCAGCAGTCGTTTTTGCTAGTATCCTGCTTGACCAGTTTGGACACCATGCATTTTGTCAGTAGTCAAGGCAGGATCAGTTCTGTGCCCAAAGACCAGTTTTGCCAAGAAGAAAATAAGTTCCAAGTAGAGTGTCTTTGGTGCCCAACATTCTCTTGGGAATAGATCGGTGCTGCCAGGAGCAATCATATCTCATGTCAACAGAGCTATTTAAATGACATATTCTATAGTTCTTTGGACTGTTTGAAGATTACCTATCTATGCAGAATACAATCTCTATGCAGCTAAAGAACCTGACTAGCCTAACTATAAGTATGACAAACATGGGTGACTACAGACCTGTAATTCTTAATACTTATATAGTTTAAAGACTAAGGCTTCACATTAAAAAATTAAATAATCTTTAAGTAAATGTGCAGCAAATGAAGACAATGACCTCAAAATGTAAACTATATATATATATATATAT